>CABFPE010000177.1:1001779-1020612 GCA_900660155.1 Hofstenia miamia | reverse complement strand
TATATATATATATATATATATATACTTTTACCATTTCTAAGACATGCATAATTGTGTACACAGGATTCTATACAATAGGCATATTCCTTAAAATCACTTTTGTTGAAAAAATAAATGGCATGCAATGATTAGATGAACTTTTACAGGAAATAGGCAATGTTTAAAAGCGGTTTTATTTTGAAAAACTCCCCCCAGCAAACAATTTTTAATTTTAACTATATAAATGCATATTTTAAAATCTGTAAAAGGCCTTTTGTTGAACTTGAATACACATAAAATGATAACTAAGAAAAATTAATTGCATATTTGATTATATTTAAGCTATTTGCTAATCTCTTGTTGTTGCAAGCTGTTACAATCTTTAATACTCTGTGTATTTAATGCATTGCATTATTTGTTGTGCTGTTTGTTCTAGGATCAATTTTGGTAACTTGAATTCCTGTTTTGTGTAAAGTATATTTTGACGCATGTCTGACTTCACATCTATTTATATTTCTTGTATATTTTAGATGTCGAAAAATCCAATTCCTAAAGAAGAAAATAAAAATATTTGGAAAATAAATATTACTCATTTTGAGAAAAGAAGAAATGTCGGAGCACAAAAATCCAACAAAATTTGTCTGAGCTTTTTAAATTACCAAAAAAAATCAATAAGTCATTGACATATACCCTACTTTGGTTGCTACAGAAAAGATTATTAAAAGATTTAAAATAATTTTTCAAGAGTGTGAAAACTTGTGGATACAGCTTAGTCTTCCAATAATTGACAAAACATCTGTTCCAAGAAAAGTGGAGAAATTGATCAAGAAAAATGAAAGAGAATTGAAAAAACCAGGTTCTGCAAAATCCAATTGTATTTTTGATATTACAAAAAGAATTGTAGCGTGACTAACAACTGAAGACAAAATTTTTTATCAGAAACAAATTTAAACTGACGGCAAGATCGGCTATACTACCATGGAATTAGATTCTCTTAAGAAAATTCATCCTTCTAAAAGAATAAAGTAAAACTATCTGACCAACCATCCGGCTCAAACGCACCAAGTGATTCAAGTGGACGACAAAAGGATTCTTTGTGAAGACTATTCTAGTGTTAACGATTCTAGTGAAGAATATTCTAGTGTTAACGATTTTAGTTATACTGATTCTAATGAATGCAATTCTTCTGCCAAAACATCCAAAAAAAGAAAGCAAAGTAGCGATCAATTTTGTTACAACAACAAAACTAAAAAAGCAGCAGCTGTTTGCAATGAACTAAAAAACTCTGGAATTGATGTTACTACACCAAGTCAATCTGCTGTTCATAAAAGTGTCATAAAAAATGGAAAGCAACTAATACACGTGGAAAGAAGAATTAAAAAATAAAAATGGTGCCTTCATTTTGATGGCAAAAGAATCGGAAGAAGAGAGTATCAAGTAGTTGTCCTCAAAAATCAAGAGAAAGAAGTACTTCTAAAACCAATGGTATTAAGGAATGGTAAAGCAGTAACAGTGTTCAGTGGTCAAATATGACATGTGGAAATCAATTGTGATGTTTGTAACTGACACTACTAGTGTTAATACTGGCCATAAAGGTGTGATTGCTAAATTGAAACGGAAATTCGAGCACAAACATTTGACAAAAGCATTATTTGTTGGATGTCAACACCATATTCTTGATAGAGTGTTAAAATTAGTTATGGATCAGTTATATGGCTGGAAGACAGCGTCACCAAATATTAGTTATGCTTTTGTAGATACTACTATAGAAAATCATTAAGAACTGAAAACAAATTTTAGAAATGGTTCTGACGTAATAGATAAAGATCATTCTCGATGGCGATGTGACATGGATTTTTTTCATCAATTATTGCGTGTAGTTAAGTTTTATTTTAAAAATTGATATTTTCCAAAAATCAGCTTTAAAAATTTGCCAAGTTTACACAACGCAAGGTGGAATAGCAGAGGTATTTAAGTATTTTTGGCATATATATTAATCGTTCAACAAAGGATAGAATTTCAGTAGGAAGCAAAGTTTATGTGGTACATGGGGTCAATTATGGTTTTCTAGCCAATAAAACAAAGAAAACTTAAAAGAACAACGTGCAAGCATCAATTGCTTAAAAGGCTTAATTTCTGTTGACACTTTTTGGTCTAATGGACCTTCACCAATCATAACCCAAAGTTCAAATATATGTGCCGAGAGAGCTGTGAAAGTGGTACAGGATCTCTTACCATATTGTAAAAATGAACAACATTAGAAATCGAATTTTGTTTTAGATACAAGAATGAAAGATAATCAAATTTTTGAATTGATTGGTGAGGGATTTTTTTTAAATACATATAAAAAATACTCTGAAATTATTTCATTTAGAAACAATGTTCATCAGAAAATCACATACTCATATAAAGTTGTAACAAATTCATATGCCTACTGTACAATAAACCCATAGACACACCTGGGTCGATAACATTTATTAAAAAAAATAATGCAATTACACTCCCATTTTCAAGTAAAAATCACTATTTTTGCTGACGTCTGCAAAAAATGTTGACGTCATTACCGTAATATGAACTTTTTATTAACAGAATCAAAATTTCACATTATGGCCTGGTTACATACCCAATATTGTGATACTTTTACCATTAGTTCAGAAGATAATAAGGGTGGTAATTTTTAGTCATTCCCCACCTGAATAGAGGTCCCGGGGGCCCCTGAATAGGATTAAAACTGAAATGATTTTAATTGGTCATCTGTACATGTTACCGAAACTGAAATTAATTGCTTAATAGATCTGTAACTGTAACTGGAATTACAAAATAAATTCCGATCCCAATACTAGCTGCAGGACAAAGAATATATGCCAGGTTGCGGGTCAAATATTTTGACCCGTTTACATCTAACGGATAACCAGCACCAATGTGTTATTCTCACAATTTCACATGCATGGAAACCAGTATTTAATTGGTCCAGTCTCACTTAGTTCCATTGCATTTGGCCCCAATCCAATCCCATAACTAAGAATAATAATCGCAAATCCGTAACCTAGTTTCTTCATTTATGGTCATAAGGTCATGTTAATCCCAATTACACTGAAATGTTGAGTTCCAGCATCCAGTTGCATGTTATTGGAACCAGTAAATCCAGGCTTTTCCAGTGCGGTGGGAATTTGTGGGACCCACTCCTCATGGGCCTCGTGCGACGGGGTGGGGTGTAGAATAAATCTCGTTACATGGGTTTCCTGAAGATTTGTGGGGGTAATAGTGTAATTCCAAACTCAATTAAAAGGTTATTTTTAAAGCTTTCGAAAATAAAAAAGACGACGTATCTATCCTATATTAGTGGCCATGACCAAAAATATCCACTTCAGATGAGAGAGCGTACTTGTTATTATTACCGCTCTCCTATCTCAGAAATACTTTCTCTACACGAAGACGCATTAGTGAAAGATAATCAATCTGTCAAAAATTGTTTTTTTCAAAATTCTGTATCTTAAATAAACAATCAGAATACTTCTCAAACAAAAAAGCAATCACGATGGCTAAAAACGATTTTGAAGGTCATGTATTTGAAAGTACTGTTAACCTCGATATCTTGAACAAAATTTTTGTTGCAAATGATTAACATTATAATAGAAATATACTCTATTTCTCTTTATATATATATATATATATGAAATTACATAAATTTGGCGAAAAACCAGTATGCAAAAAGTATAGATATACATACATATATTTTGTGTCGTGGGATACGTGGGGTCTCATGAGGATCTCTACAGAAAAATTTGTGGTGTGTGTTGGTGGGGGATCAAAATTCTGCCCCAGGAACAAGCCTGAGAAAATCCCATGGGATTAAATAGTGCCGCAGAACCCTAGATCATACAACAAAATGCAGTGACATTTCAGACATAAGCAAACCCATTTGAAAAATCTTACCGGATTGAAGCAAATCGCACGAATCGGAATAAATAAACTGCAAAAGATTGTGAAGAATGAATGGATGAATGTCGTTGATGATCAACTCAGTGACTGACCCAATCTTTAAATTACCACCGCTCGCCAATCGATTGCGCAGGTGCTCGCACCTCAAACATATGATAACTTTATGACAATGAAATAAGTGACTGCCTTTAGTCTAAAACAGAAGTCAGCTTTGAGGAAATTCTAAGGGCATTGCATGATTGCAGATGGCTGAATGTTTTATAAATATCAGTCATTTTACATTTCAACTAATTATCAAACTACATTTGTACAAAATGAACATAGTTAAAACGGTTTCAATTTTTACATTTTAATAAATGCAAAGGAGAACTAAAATCAAGAATATGCGAATGTAGACTTAGGAACCATATAGGAAGCACCGCATAAAATTGACAATTGTAAGAACCCGATAAAACTTTATTAGTTAGTGTAGGGGAAAGTAGTTTAAAAGAATAATGCGAAGAAAATTGCGAAGAATAATAATCAGCATCACAATTTAACCCTATTCGACTGGAGGTAGAGGGGAGGGGGCTTCCTACTCCCATAAATGTTTCGTTACTACTCAAGCAGTTACCGGTGCTTTCTTAATGAGACTTGGGTCCCTAAAAATTATAAATAAAGGATGATATAACGAAATTTTAGGTACACATTAAATTATGATAGAAAATGTCAAATTGGATAAAGATAAACATCGGTACATAGATTAGTGATGAGTACTACCCGTGTATGCTCGGTTCTACCCACTCGTACCCGCAGGCACGCATAAATATCGTGTATGGATAAAATTTCCATTCCACATTATATGAATTGTTTTCAAAATTGTTAATAACATTTCATTCTTAAGTGAGGCTGAAAAATTTCTATGGATAAAGTATTTAAAGCCAGCGCAAAATCTTTACCCACGCATTACAAATGTAGATGCAAAGCATTAAAATTGAAAGTCCCTTACAACTATATTACTGTCTTAGTTTTGTAAACTTCTAATAAAATTTATAAGCACTTGTGAATATATCGTCTCATTCGAGATGGGTTTTTTGGCCTCTTCAGACATGGGGGAGCAAATAATTCCCAATTCGAATAGCGTTAAACACCTCTAGAGTAATTTAAGAAATAGATTTTGACGGACTCGAATGATGTCATCAGTAATGTTTAGTCAGCTGAGAATCTTTAGATCAGGCCTATCAGGATTAATCAGATGAGGTTTGAATCGTCCTAAATCAGGTCAGGTCATAACAGGATAGAAACCATGTTTGCCATTCATCCATATTGATTTTATTAAATGGCAAAATCTTGCTCATTCGGGATGGTTTTGGCATCAGTATTCTGCATTACTTCTTTCCTTCATTACATATGAGAAATGTGTCATACGCTGTCGTAAATAACAAAAATAATATATTAGGAAACAGCATAAGATTAATGTATTCTATCAGTGTAATGTCAATCGTAAAAACGCTTTGCTAGCTTATGATTTGCTTTCAATTATTTATAAGTCACCCTGTTTACCCACTCACCCTGTGCACTTTGTTCTAAACTGTACTACACTATTTAGTCCAAAAACCATTTTAGTCGAAATGCCATACATTTTAGTCAGTGCCATACAGTAATGTATGAATGCAACAATTTTAACCTTAAATTACTAAGAAATTTCTTTAAATTTTTCAAAGCCTTAGGCGAGGCAGTCACCTCGGACTAAAAAATTGGTATCACACTTGGTTAAAATAGTATAGCGTTAGGATTAAAAAGTATGGAGTTTGGACTAAATTCAACGGGAAATACTATAGTATTATAGTTGGTAATTATCAAAGGGCATTTTAAATATAAATTTGTTACTATGGTTGCATTACTGGCTTACGTCTAAAAAATAACAATTTATTAGAATAAATTTTTGTTCATTTAGAATATTTTAATACCTAAAGCCGATGTTTGTACAGTGTATAAGGAAAATATAATTTAAAAGGAGGGGATGTAGTTTTTATAACTTCGCTTTCTCTGTGGATATCAGGATTAAACAGGATTAATTCAAGTCAGGTTTGATACCGAAGCAGGCGAACTAATCTGTAATCATCACCAATGTTAATAAACACCAATATCAGCAGAGTAAAGGTATTTGATACTTCAAGCGGTAAAATAATTTCAATACAAAATAGTCTTTCATTGACATTAAAAAGTAGGTAAATTTAAATATATTAATTTAGGTACCACAGGGTTCGTTAAAATAATGCTAAAACTCCATATTTGTTAGGCCATTTTGATAATGATGGTAAACTTTTACTCCCAAAGCGCTAAATGATAAATAAATCATTCGTGATCGTTTGCTATAAATTGTCTATTTGATTCCTCAAATCTTCGATTTCTTTAAAAACCACTTGAATGTTATTTTCTTTTGATTGATCACATCATTTAGGTCAAATGCAAAGATTTTAATGGCTCAGATTATGCTTGAACCAATGGTTCCTTCCCGCCAATTAAAATTTATCCTACATAGAAATCAAGGACGTCTAGAATCACAGGAGACCCAACCAATACAATACTGCAACAAATAAAAAAGCTCTTTTGATAGTAAACCAATCATCGTGAAGCAATATCACTCATTCAATCAATACATTGATACAAATATTGTTTTTATAAACCGCAAATGTGATAAAACTGCAATCGGGTACAAAACTTAATAGTGAGAACACTTTCAGCCCTTGTTTATATTAGTCTATAAATACATTTACAATATATATGTTGGTACTAATAGAAATAATAAAGGAATGATTTTCATTGATTGGTATTATAAAAAGTTACAAAATTACATGGATATATTTTTGTAAACCTACTCATTCCTATTTCATTGGTTCGGTTCCAATTATTCTAATTATCCATGTAGAAATCAATATTAAATTTGAAAATATTCCAATTCCCCAGGTGAAACAATTATGTGGGATTTTGATGTTTAAAATATACCTTTATGACAAGATCTGCATAAACAGATGTTTCTGCATTGCACAATAACTGGCGCATATCGATAGAAAAACTGCTCGCGTCAATGGTGGGTATCTCGAAAAAACTAAACTAAATCAAATAACAATCAGTTAGATATAAATAAACCAAATTGGCGGCTCTGCTTGGACAAAAGCAGAATTATTTCCTTTATGATCGCAGGCAACAGAAATGGCTCTGTGAATGTTTGGAACCCGGCGAAGAGAATAGCGGTCCATAAAATCACAAGACGACTGCGTAGATTTGCTCTTATGAAGATAATGGAAAATTTCTAAAGATCGAAAAATAACTTGAATATGAAAAGCAAATAATTTAACTTAATCATACAATTCATTATGTTAAAATGAATTGATGTTAACTAGATTTGCTAGTGGGATGGGTAATTGTTTTTATATATGATTCTACGGACCATTCAGTCGCATGGGACTTGAGACTAAATATTTCAATGGAAGTGAGTCTTGCATGGTAACGAGACCATAAATGTAGAAACTACGATTATTAATAATTTTTCTAATCTTGGTCATGATACCATACTGTATTTTATTTTTCTAGGAAGAGATTAAACTAGTAAGGAAATTGATTTGGGAATGAACCGATGAGCTGGACTTCAGTAAAAAGTACAACTATAATATGATATTCAGAACAAGGACATTCTTACGTTACATTAAAAACATGCCTAGCATCTGGGTATAGATTAGAACAAAAAAACAATACTCTCAGTAGCTGCTTAGGCTACGATTAGACTCCGTGGTTGGTAGCAAGAGCATTTACAAAATCACGTCACATCGCTAATTATCTTGGGTGGTTAGACGTGCGATTCTACCAAAATTAAAAGAAAACGTTTGCAGCCCTAAGACCAAATGCATTAATATATCAGGTGAATGAATAAAATCCAAATATATAAAACAATGTTCTGATTTTACAAATTAAAAGTAAAAAAGCTGAAAAAAATTACAGTTCCAAAAAATTTAAATTAAAGATTCATACAGTGTTTAAATTTAATTTTTAAAAACGTTAACAATTTCAGTTGACATAATGAGAAATCACTAAAAAAAGCGTGTGTATATTTATAGATAAATAATTGACAAAATGCACTGATTTTGAGAAAAATATACAGAATTAAATTTAAAAGTTGAGAACCAGTCTACTGGTTGAACGAGAAATTCAGTCAATTTCCTTGTCACCATCCGCAAATCCGCTATACAACGTCATGCGTCTTGCTAATTTACATTTTACAACATGGAAATCTAATCATGTAGTCCACTTGGATTATGCTAATTCGAAAATGTTACAATAATCACAAATCATTTCCCACCGAAAAATAGATTGAGAATCTATCAAAAATAGAGTGAAGCAAACCGCTGTCAAAAGGTGTTGAATGATGAAATCAGGACTATTGAATTTGAACATTTCGTCTTAGCTTAAATGCATACAAGTTCATGAACTACTTAAAGATTGCTAACATTTTAGAATTATAACACACATTCTATTTTGATACGACTTCATACATCCTTGTGAAATCTTAGACACGAACTCGCAAGCCAATTCAGATACGAACCCAAAATTCTAGAAAAAAGACTCATACGGCAGATTTCTGACCAGTAAATTTTATTCGCAGCATATATATATACATATATATATATATACAAACCCAAAACAAATAATTCTCTAGTAGAATATTTCAAAGTTCTTAACAGCTATTTGCGGTTGAACGTGTTTGCACGCGAAAGTTTCCTAAATTTGTTTAGATTGTTCTTTGTAATAATGGAAAAACACAAGCGTTCAAACTTTTCTATTTCTATGAAGTTTCATAAATTTTCCAGTGTGAATTCAGCAAATTAGATTTTCCTATTGATTAAACAAATTCAAAACAGATATAACATGTAGTTTCGATAAAGAAATTTAGGGTTAGTGATAAAAATGTTTAAGAATAATCTAAGAGTACTGCGGAGCCATGATTTTCTTGTCCCAAGCGCGTCCTACCTCTTTCATGAGAATTTTTGATCTCGTAGTCCAATTGGTCTCACATAAAAACTTATATTTGAAGGAAATTAGCAAAAATTATGAGTATTATTCCGAAATCCGTTGTCCCAGATCCTTCACTCTGGACTCGAATTGTAGTTCAGGTCTCAAGTGACTACAGACACTAATGTCCACATTTTCGATATACTTAATGGTGAATGCATTCCCATGCAATTGTGAACATTTGTGTTAGAATTTACTCTTATCCGGAAGTAATTGAAGTATTAACAAACTGCACTGAAAATTCGGAAATTTTAACCATATTATTCGGGCTGTGGGGAGGATCCCCCAATTAAGCTTTTAATTATTGCTCTTTATAAAAATATCTGTTCATTTTATGAATAGGGTAGTTTTTCAAATATTATTGTTAGTATGAAAAAAGTAAGTTAAGAAATGAATTCTAATGAATTTATTTTTAAAAAAATATCTAAATTTTGACATTTGATGATATCATCAAAATAATGATTTCATCAAATTTTTTAACATTGCAAATTCATAGTGAAGTGCTGATATCAAGAATTCAAACCAGAGCTATTTTTGGGGGGATGGGGAATCCCTTAGTTCAAAAAATGGCCATGACGAATACGGTTAAAAAAGCATACCTAATATTCAGATAACTAAGAACAAAACTAACGTCGACTATTTCTTTTTATGTTGATAGACAGTGAAAACTCTTCTGATGTGTGCCGTGTGCAAAGTCCTCTAACCGGACGGGTTTTTAAAATGCAAATGAAACAGGAAATACTCCTTTGTCCTGTGGTGTTTTCAGATTTTGAATATCTTAATTATTTCGTGATGTATAGTGTCCCGCTGATTGTAAACCCGATTGTGGCACCTACTGGGTTTCGCTTCCTACTTAGCATTTGACGTTCTACATATTACACTTTTCAATGAGTTTGCTGCTTTGGAGCTTTACACTCATTGCCTGATAACCAAATTCGACAATGCATATAACTTGATTACTTTCATGTGAGTATTATCATATATTTCCTTTGATAAATACGAAGACAGATAAGAATATATATATTATTGAATTATTGCTAATAAATTTTGGGTTGAAAGCAGTAATTTTATTATTTACTGTTAAGTGTCAAATCTCAACACTGTCTAATACATATCACACACATTTTTATATGAAATTCGTATAAAAAGCATATTCTTAAATTTTTTGATTGAAGCATTTTTCCCGTTGTTGAATTAAAACAAGATATTACAATAAAAAACCCCACACCATCAAACAACCCTGATCACTGTTATTTAAAATGCCAGCAATTGATTCGCGGGGATTCTTATGTAGTGATTCGAGTAAACAAAGTGCGTATCTAAAAAGTGAGCGAACTAAAAGCTGTAAAAAGTACATAAAATCTGAGAAAGTGAGAATGTTAGGAAAATCCGATGTATCGCGTACAATTTACAATCCGTCTAGTAGTATTTGGTCAAATCAAAAGAGAGTTAGGCATACGATACTCGGTTTAAAATAAGAAAATCTTTTAATTTTGATAAGGAAGAGATAACACACAATAAAAAATTATTTCCTGTGTTGTAAATTTTCCCACGGGACGGAATTTAATCAAGTCATTGATGTTTCTAGTTGCTAAATTCTGTAGTAAAGAACGGAAAATTATGAAACAAGAAAGGTGAGTGAAATCTCAGGTCCACCCCAAATGGAATCCATATAATTCGCAAAGTATGAAACCAGTCCAGTCGAGAATCACTAAGCTAATATGCTTCAGTATATTTCATCAAAAGGTTAAATTCATGTGCAAGAAAGTAAAAAAACAGAGGCTTGTCAAAAATATCATCCAAAAATTCTTTTTCGTTTAAATAGAGCCCAAAGCGTGGGGACCCAAGCCTACATTTTTTCTCTGAGTTTAGTACATAACTAATATTCAGAGTTGGAACAAGACTGATCCAGTTTTTAACCAAGAGCCAGATATTAACTAATGAAAAAAACGTTTATTCCAACCATAAATAAACCTTACATACATTTGGGTTGAACAAAGACCTGCTATAAACACTGCCGCGGTAAAGGAAATAAGATCAGAAAATAATGAGGCCATTTGTATTTTCAGATGTTGTTTTAACTCTTAATTGAAAATAATAATTTGTGGGACTATCTATAGTATATGCCATTGTCTATATTAGTTTTTAATGATGTTTTTTTCATTCATGTCAACATTGTACTTGTAAATTTTATCAAATATTTAATTAAACCATGATATTTATAGTAGTCAGTCTGCAGATTAAGCAAACCGTTAATGTTCGTTAAACACAAAAATAAGAAAATTCGGATCAAACTTTTTAGTAATACATTACTGAGATGTAGAGCATGAATTTAATTTCAAAAAAATTCTAATTAACTTGGCCTTGATGAACACAAAGCATAACGCTTTCCTCTATTTTTCTAATGTGCAATTGGAGGAAACAAAAACGAGTAAAATGCAAATCCACAGTCCTCAGAATTTTTTAAAAATGGGTACCCGGTTAAAATAAGAATTATATTATTAAATAGAACGAGGTTTTAACTACAAAAATCATACAAAAATTTTTAAAAAAAATTGTTGTCGACTATATAGAGAATGTATGGAGTAAGCAAATGCTAAAGGATATATTAAAATACTAGTGTTAGAATGTTCACATTGCGCAAAAAGAATTTATTTTGACTACCCCCGTCGTACACGAACTGCTCACTCCCCCACACTAAGAACTAATAAAAGCAAACAATTACTTTCAGCAACTATTAAGAAATGGACAGACCTTGTACTAGAGAGTGAGAATATCGGATAAATTGGACTGGAACCCACCCGATCGGAAACTTTTAATTTTGATTTGAGATTATGGATCTCTGTACAATAAAATGATAATTAACAATCATTTTCTGATAGGGGAAACAGCAATTCATTAGTATTACTTAATGTTTTGGATTTTTCTCAAATCAAGCGCTGATATAGATCAGTATTTTTGTTAATCAATCTAATCTTTGTACCCGACCCGAAATCGAGTCGGGTTTTATCGGGTATCCGATGTCACTCTCTAACTTGTACATGGATCTGGATTTGAAAATGCAATCCACAGATCTCGAGGCAATCTGTGGTTGCTTGTGTTCAATTAATTAAACATTGATTCAAAATGTATTTATTCATTTTTAGAGCTTGGCGGAATTCAAGTTGGATCAGAGGCGGGTAAGTTTAAGGTCACAAAAAATTAATATAATTGTTTAAGCGGATACACTCGCTGCATAAGCATTATTGAAANATGGAGTAAGCAAATGCTAAAGGATATATTAAAATACTAGTGTTAGAATGTTCACATTGCGCAAAAAGAATTTATTTTGACTACCCCCGTCGTACACGAACTGCTCACTCCCCCACACTAAGAACTAATAAAAGCAAACAATTACTTTCAGCAACTATTAAGAAATGGACAGACCTTGTACTAGAGAGTGAGAATATCGGATAAATTGGACTGGAACCCACCCGATCGGAAACTTTTAATTTTGATTTGAGATTATGGATCTCTGTACAATAAAATGATAATTAACAATCATTTTCTGATAGGGGAAACAGCAATTCATTAGTATTACTTAATGTTTTGGATTTTTCTCAAATCAAGCGCTGATATAGATCAGTATTTTTGTTAATCAATCTAATCTTTGTACCCGACCCGAAATCGAGTCGGGTTTTATCGGGTATCCGATGTCACTCTCTAACTTGTACATGGATCTGGATTTGAAAATGCAATCCACAGATCTCGAGGCAATCTGTGGTTGCTTGTGTTCAATTAATTAAACATTGATTCAAAATGTATTTATTCATTTTTAGAGCTTGGCGGAATTCAAGTTGGATCAGAGGCGGGTAAGTTTAAGGTCACAAAAAATTAATATAATTGTTTAAGCGGATACACTCGCTGCATAAGCATTATTGAAAAATTGTTGATGAAGGGTTAATACATACATGCGCACTGAGCTTCTGGCAGCAGTAGTTTCGCTGCATGTGTTTCTATCTTGAATTTCTTTGTTAATAAAAATTAAGGACTATAAAGGATGGCATTGGTTTTAGGGGCGGGGGCGATCGTCTCTCTCTCTCTGGATCAGCCACTGGGTTGGATATGGTTACAGCAATTTAAGGAATAAATTATATGCAAATATTACTAGTGAGTTCTTCTACACTTTCTTTTTACTTATTAAATATATGCAAATTGATGCACTAAAGCGTAGTGTATTAAAAATTATAACTTGAATTTACGAGCATATGTAGTTCTTCTTAGTTTTATTAACATTTTAATATCGAAAGTACTGCAGTATCCGCTCGTTCTTAAAATATAAGCGCTTTCCTTTTACTACTTGCTAGTTATATATTTTTACTAAGCTGCAAATTCCATGGATATGGATAAAAATCTATAAGCGGACAAGCTTGAAAATTATTTTCAACATATACAAGTATGGCTACTTAATATTAACTACTTTATAGTTGAGATCAATTTCAATGGTGGACTCGACTCGAATTGTAGCTCGCACACAATTACAAATAGGACTAATACTTTATGCACAAGGCCCGATCAAACTAGGATTGTCAAAGTCCTGACTAATCACAACTCACTATTCCAATGAGGCGCAAATTCAGCACCAAAAACATTCCATTACTAAAATTTCTTAATAAATATATAAATTCGGCATAATATAACGCGAAAGACAATGAAAAGTGGTGGCCCGACTTCGCCTTAATTCTCGTGTTAGCACATTGATGCAAAACCTGTTGATTGAATGATTTCATTTCCCAATTGCGATTACAAAGTATAAAAAAATGATTTACACATTATTAGGCAAGTAATGAAGTTTGGAAATTAATGGAAATTGAATTAAGTACTAGAACGAGCGCAAATCAAATTAAACGAATGAAATTAGTTGATTGACTAATTCTGCGTGAATACAATTTCATAGTTAAGAGGAATGATAAACAGCTTCCGAAATTACCACGGGAAACGCATCATTAAAAGCTAAGCAATAATGAGATTAAGCCAACTTCAAGGCACATCCAATTGAGAAAATTGACGAAAACAAATTGAAAGATTTTTAAAGAAATAGCCTTAGTCCGGGTTGGATAACGCAAACTAAACTAACTAATACAGTTAATGAAAACATACTAACTGCCCGCTGACGTAATATTTTTACAAAATTTCAAATATATTTTCAAACAAAATCAAATTTAGATCTGTCAAATTTAACTTTCGTGATATTAATGCTGCGAAAATAGTTTTCTATACTGAACAAACGCAATTGACACTGGTGGCGAAATATGAAAATTTATCTGATAAAAGCCAACCACAGACCTCAGATGTTTAAGGAAGCGGTACGAGTGTACAATGTACAGGTAATAATTGGCAATATATTTATGCGCTATACAAGAAAAACGTCGAGAACAGAGAAGCCTGTTCAATTACATTATTGACAGTTAACAGCAAAACTTATTACATTATTCGATTGGCATGCAATGACAGTAATTTACTATATAACTAAAGGAAGAACATTATTTGTAATCATTGAAAATGCGACATCAGTGGTTTAAAAGCCTGTTTGCCCGATAAGTTTTCCCTTAAGACTTCCTCTTATGTAAATACAGATAAAGTCATGAGGGAAAACTTGGGGCTTTAAGCAGATAGAATATGCATGCTGAAAAAACTACAATACCACCAGTGTTGCATAGGAAATATTCGTGTTGCATTTTTTACCATGAAATATATGGCTTAACTCGTGAATTTCCCAAAAGCTTACCTTGATAAATCTATAAACATGTGGAAGACTATGCATTTAATTCAAAATTTAAAACGACGCCATTTAAACAGAAGAATATAGTTATAAAGTTGAAAAACAATATAGGGTCAAATGATAAACAAAAGAAATATTTTATACAAGAGCATATGATACAGAAGAGTAATTCAATAAATAATTTGTACACAAAATTGATCCATTAAAACAAGCATTGAATAAAAGGGAATTATAGGAATTGAAAAAATATAAAATTCACTAATTTACTGCAAATAACTCATCACCAACCACCCAACAGCATGTCTACAATTTGAAAAATGACTAGAAATGAGGAGTGACACACTGAGGATCTGAGCAATGGCATTAGTTGCAAGTCTATTTCCGCCAGGTGAGTAAAGATGGACGCAGGTGCCAATGTGCTAACTAATGTGTTGGACGATTGCTATACAGAAAAACCCCATTACAAAGGTCTGTGGGTTTAGCTGAATAAAAATAGTTACAATGATGTTAAACAATTCTACAATGATGCAGTGGCAAAAACTCAGACTATGGGGCGTTAAAATAATAGGATAGAATTGGTGCTAAACAGCACCAGCGTCCACCTTTGGAAATTAGGCAATTGAAGCCGTGAAATGCGAATTGTTTTCATACAACTCCTCATTGTTAATCTTCATTGGAACTGAGCCGCCGTTATCGTCCTGCGGTGCAGACTGTCTATCGGATGAACGCTTCAAACGAAATATAACAGAATCTACTAAGGTGGGCTCGAAATTGTCATCAGGATGAGCTTCTCGCAGTTTAGCGACGGGGAAGTCGAATGGCTCATAAGTAGGAAATCGGATGCCAATTAACTCGAATAAAGCAATCAAAGGCATCCAGATAACAGAGGCAGAAGTCAGAATCAAACATAGAACTTTCGCCCAAAGAGGATATGGAACCTAAACATCAAAATTTAGAGCTTTCAGAATGGGTATATACTATAAGGGCGTGTAATGGAGTAGTTACAAGCGTTACTAAAAACCAACTATATAGAAAAAACTTAACAGCGTGCTGTATAGTCCAACACAACTTCTGACTTCAACTAACGTTTTAAACTATTCATTCCATTATTGGAGCAGCAATCATAGAGTCAGAATTATTTCGAAGCATACACATTTCATGACGATGTGGTCGATATATAAAGATATCTATCCTCGGTGGAAAATTTTGATAATAAATTAAATTTAAACAAAATTTTAATAACAGGCTGAAGGTTTAAGCTCCCGCAAACTTTGCTAGCTCATTCAGAGTATTTCTATTTAGGTCATTGGTGAATGGTTGGCCTCAACTTGTTAAGAAATACATAATTTGATAATTTCATGATTTACTTTAAGAAAATTTAAATAGAAAAGACGATAGAAGCGCGGCCAAATTGAAAAATTTCATCTTAAACTCTTGCTAATATACAAAAAACATGATCAAAGACAGGCCAAACGATAACGCCCTCTAGTTGTGCAAAAAAATCGTGGACAAAAGCCGTTACCGATCGTCCATAAAATGGTTAAATATACATTAGAGATTCACCATGGTCCGTTATTATAAGATAAAAAATGGAAAGAAGATTGTGTAAAACAAGTTGTAGATGCTGTCCGAACTTTCGGCACTAGAAGATGCACTCTACACTAAAACTTCAGATATCAATTAAAACCTCACGAACCTGAAAATTATTGTCCAACATATCTGAATAAACAAGTGTGAGAAGTCAAGATATTGAAAAGAAATGTTGCAGAAACGATTTCATTTGTTCCTTTGTTAATAGATTGTTTTTGTAAGATTATTTTGGAATGGAAAAGTTGTAATATGTCTAATGTTTAACGTGGGGTCATATTGTGATAAAAACACAAGCCTGAATTTGGTTGTGATTAATGTACAAGTGTTTGTGTTTTTTTAAATTGGGGGCTTTAGCTAATACATTTAAATTTTATTTTTGCTTTCCAATTCAATGTAGCTTGTGAATGGGCATTTTATTTCTAACGTTTACATTAAATTAGCCAAATTTTGTCAAGTGTCAAAACAAAAGGCAACTTTGGCAGTTCCTTTATGGTCCATAGGGAAAAGTCATATGCAGATTTTTCTTCACCAGTTTAAGGTTAAAAGGATGCGGAAAAAATAGATTTCTTACAAAAACATTAGAAGAAATTTGAATTTATGAGGAAAATAGGTATGGTGCTAAAATAGATAGAAGTTTGCAATAATGGTGAGGTGGAAATTCAGTTTTCAGTTGTTTACAAAACTGTTTGGATTTGAATTTGAATTCAATGAAGAAATGAGAGATACATGCCATAGCATTGAAAAATCATAAATATGAAAGTGATGAAGTGATCTTTTTTCGTTGTCAATATTTTAAAAATCCATTTCAATCCGTTTCGGGAAATCTCAGGACATGGTAAATTGAAGACCGAAAAATTGGAAGCGGAAAAGTCAAGGTTAGAAACTAATATTAAATTGCGTAACCAAGATATACCTCTAGTTGCTGCCCTTCCTCGGCATCCCACACTTTGTAAGCAGGACCTACAGTAAAGAAAGAATAGAGTCCAAAAATAAAAACAACAGTGAGAATGAGTGGTGAAATATACATCCAGCAGAGCATGAGGATTCGTGGAGGCCGCCAGCCAGTCATCAATTGGATGTCACGTGAGAATGTGTCCATTCCATACACCCATCTAAACAATTATTTTCTTCACTATATCACATATTTTTTTAAGAAATTGAGAAAAATGAATTTAATAAAATACCAATTCAAATAAATCGTCCAGCATAACTTATAAATTATGCATTTGGGGGAAATTTAGTATAGAAATTATTCATGTACTGTACACATTAGATATGAGTCATTCTTATATTTATTCAAGGCATCGCACATCAATTTTAATTAATAGCAAATTCAATTTTATTTTAAAAATATTCCCGCCTACAAATACCAGAATGGATGTTAATACAAATATATTTGGATATTAAACTCAGTATCTCATGTTCATAAAGTTTCCTACATTTAACAACTAACCTATCCTACGCTTAATGTACTTTGTTTTCTACAGTACGATCATTTATTCAAAACAAGCGATATTCTGAAATATTTTGATTGCATGCGTTGCAACTAAAAAGTTTGCGGACTGTTAGTGTNCAAAATTATAAACATCTAAATGTTGTCTATGTGCACACTATACTTAAGATAATATAGAATTTGTAATAAAATTAAGCTGAAAGTATTTACAAAATGTTATAATTTTAAGAGTATAAGTAAAACCTGTACTTTTAAGATCATCCCTTGAATATGCTGCTCCTGTATGCCACAACAGCACTACATTAGAATAAAACACAAAGTTATATTTAAGCTGGATTTACAATGGCGTGTGTTTGACTATAGTGTTTTACATTTCCCTCACGTGTGTTACACGCACCTACGCATGTTTTACACTGGTAGGTGAATGTGTTCTGTGACGTCAAATGTTTTCCTTTTCGACAAGCATGTGTTGACTTTTGATACAATACCACAAGCACGATGAAGTAGCCGAAGAAGACACTGATGGTCCTGAAAACACCTCACAATCTTCAATCCAACTGGAGGAACGGCCAACACGGTCAGCTGGAAAGAAGCGAAAGATCGACAGTACTAAAGCATTACTTGCTGCCGCAAGCTCAGCGATAGAAGAACGAGTGCGGCCTCTTCGCAAAGTCAATAAGTGAAGGTCTACGAACATTGTCAGTGTCACGAAGAAGATACGCTATGTTCAAAAAGAAGGAGAAGTTATATACAATGACAGTGCAAGAAGCTGCACCCGGGCCAATTCTAATGACACTCAAAGTTTTCCCTCAACAGTGGTGACTTAAGGTTTTCTGATTTTTGGTATGTACTGTTTTGATATCTGGATGCTCATTTGTGTAATTGTTATAGTCAATTTTCGATTTATCATTTCTTTTTTGTTAAATATCTAATAGAATTTATTTGAAGATAACGCCTTTTGAAAATATATATTTTTGCTAAACGAAAATTAGTTTTTAAAATTCGAATATTCGATTATTTTGCATTCATTATTATGCGTATATATATATATATATATAT
>CABFPE010000177.1:960740-975483 GCA_900660155.1 Hofstenia miamia | reverse complement strand
AAAAACATCATTGTTTACAAGCTACTACATTTTCGCATTACTATTATTTGTAATGTAGTCATACTCAACCCATGCCCACCCCTTGATTATGTCAAGTTTCCTGGACAGGAACTAACACTATTGATTTTTACTTTAAAAAGATTGTTAATGAGAAAAACCATCAGAATTTAATAAATATAAGCATTTATTTCTAATTAATTTTTCTATTCTATGTGCAGTTAGATCACATCTACATTTCACAAAAAACATCAAATAAATGAGTCGGCCTAAGATCCAAAACATAACAAAATTACATAGTTATTATAGAGTCATAAAATTTTGGCCCTCCCCCACCCCCAATATTGAATTGCTTCTGGCGTCTCTGCATAATTTACATTATATAAATTAATTCGCAATACTTATATGCTACATTATTTATTAAAATTTATAATTAATAATACCAGAATGAATTAACTAACCTAGCTCACTTAATTGATAAGTGAAAGCAAAAGTATAGAAATGGAGAACCGTTTTATTTTCGATATAACCTAGACGGACTAATTCTTATTGTTTTAACGCCTGGTTGTATTTATATATATATAGATGCTTGAACAGGAGTTTCTTGTTTCACATTAAACACATAAATAATAGTTGTTGTAAGGTAATCTCAGAATTTCAAACTCTGGTAATTAAGAAATCACACCCACAGTTTTAATACTAACTTGTGTGAAACAAGTAATTTATATCAAAGGACACGACAAATGGAGAATCTATATTAGGGTGGGCCGATTTAGGGGTGTTTGACCAACTTTTTTGAATTTTAAATACAGGGTGTTGGAAAAAGTTGTGGATTGGTATAAAAATAATGTGTGTAAATTTTTAGCTCAATTAAGCAAATTTCAGAGGTCCCACAAAGCAATTGAAATTTGAAATAAATGTTTTTATTATTTATTTCACATTTTTTAGAGAATTATCTGACTAGTTTGCTCCATTTCATATATGGGAATATTTTATGACCTCCACATATTTATTTTCAAATTATGTGTAAAGTTGGAGCTATATAAGGTTCCACAACTCGATTTTATGAAATAATAGTTATCTAAAGTATTATATATATATATATATATATATCCCAAATCATTACATTTCGAGCTGTTTTATTTATATAGGGATATACTCTTTATGATATAAATGACATTTTGAGTCAAACATTGTACTTAAAGAGGTTAAGCAATATAATTAAATATGAAGATTCCATTTTATTCACAATACATTTTAGAAATAATCATATAAAAGAACTTTCACATGTACGAAAATAAGAACATTTCCAGTTTATTCTCAATACAATTTTAGAAATAAATCATATAAAAGAACTTTCATTTGTAAGAAATTAAGAAAATTTCCATTTAACTCACAGTACATTTTTTTTTGAAGTAAGTCTCATAAAAGAAGAACTTTCACTTGTAGTCTTGTTTGGAGCTTTAGCTTATAATTCAGTAAATTTACCCCATCAATAGATAAAATTTACCCCCTGTTTTAAACGCACGTTCGACTGTGTTCAAAGAATTCCATAAGTGAACAGAACGCGAGCTGTAATAATAAGGTAAATGCTTCGCGGAACATAAAAATTTAATATTTGAATAAAATAATCCCACCAGAAAGAAAAGTAATCAATTTTTTCGGGGATTTCAGAAGAGAAAACAGATTTACTGGAAGTTCCTCAGAAAAGGCAGTGTGGATAATCTGAGAAAGACTGTAAACAGAATTTAAGTTTGACTGCTGGTAATTTCGATGCGTAGGAATATTGAACGGAATGCAACAATGGTCACTGAACTTCACACAAACAAGGTCCAGCAGACTTCCTGAAGAGTGTGTTGCAACATCCGAAGCTGATTAAACGAATGTTCAAAAACAAGCTCACAGAAATCATTTTAATACGCTGATGGTGATTGCTAGGTACTCAGGTTTTCCCAATGATTGCAACGCCACCAAGTTAGAACGGGCAAGCACTCAATAAGGATAAGGAAGCAATCCAGTAATAGACGAATCCAGTCATGTTTTACAGCAACAAATAATATCAAAATCGCATGCAATGGCAAACGTTATGAAATCCAAACGACGTTTCATAGACAGTAGACTTCTAACATTAAAATAGTTATCCGCAGAGACTCGTTCTGAGGAACATTGGAGCTCCTGGAAGCTGTCTGTTGTCAGAAACTCTCCGCATGTTGTTGAGGTAGCGTTTTTAACCATTCTCTAACCCGCTCATTAAACTTGAATCTGTCTTTATTAGTTGGAGCGGTTTTCCCAGAAGCCACCTTGTTCCATGGTTTAGAATATATAGTCTCAGCTTAACCCCGGTCGTCTACTGATGGTCCATTTAGGACGCCACGATCAGTACCATCAGTAGTAACACTAGGTGGAGATGCAGGTTCAATCAGTACCTGGACTAAGGGTTTAATAATATCCCTAATGATACTCCGAGTTGTTTCAGTTTTGTTATGCTCTGGAATTAAATTTGGAACAATTTCACCCGATATGATGTCCTCGCAATACCATATACATCCTTTAATCGCAGCCAGGTAGGGATATGTTTGTTTCGGAATATTCGAACAAGTCCTGTGGAACCATTTCGTGCATTGGTAGCAGCCAATAGCCTCCTCACGTTCGCGAACGTCTTGACCGCATTTACCACATTTAGTCACCGTCTTTAGTTTGAAATTTTGACCTTTAGATTGACTCATCGTTCGTGGTTTTGATTTGGTCGTCACCATTTCAAATACTAAAACTGATTAAACTTTATAATAAACACGCGATAGCACGCGCTATATATTTAAGGACAATAGCACAAAAAAACTTGAAATTCAGAACATAATAATAAATTCCACTAATTATTGTTATAAATATATTATATATTATTAAACAAATTGCAAGATGTAAAAGTATATTTATGCAAATCTATACATTTTTAGTGTAAATCAAGTCCTTACCTGAGATTTTTACATAAATTGGAACTTTTCTCCTTTGCAACTGCTTTGCATTTTCAGAGAATTTGTTCTCCCGATTTGTATTTATTTCCACATTATATTTACCAATTAGTAAAACCGAGTTTATGGCTAACGTAACCGCTTTGCATAAATGTCATTCATTTCGCTGATATTTTGTATAGTGCGGATGCACAGTATTGGCTAGGGACAGTTACCATGGGCCAGTGCAAATTGATTCACCTCGAACTTCTCTGATCCTGTCTCTCCCTGTCCGGGTCCATCTCCCCGCTGATTCGCTTATGTGACATTGTCTTCAACACTCATATTGCCCTCATGCTTAAGTCCTGCAAGTTTTCTGGTCTTTGCTGTCCCGAAGGCGACCCATCCTTTGTAATTCACCATACCTCTTCAACATTTGCTCCTCTAAGCATTTTCCGAAATGCTAGAAAACATGTTGGATATTTCCGCTGTTAAAATCCAATCAGCTTTCCCCCTCTCAAGTCACTTCTTATCCCCCAATAACTATTCTTTCTCGGTTGTCAATCATCTTTGAGCGCCTTGTCTTTCGTTACGTGTGCCCTAAAACTTCTTCTTAGCATGATAACCTTCCGTATCGTTCTATCATCACTAACTTCTCACTTTGATTGAAAACTCCTATTTCCACTCTGATCGTAATAATCCTGGTTGCACTATCTTTCTTGATATTTCTAAATCTTTTGATCTGCTCCCTCATTCTACTCTTCCCGACAAATTACGTTGATTTGACTTTGATGCTGATTTCATCGAACTCTTCCAATCGTACCTGTCCAATTGTCGTCAATGTGTCAAAATCAACTCAACTATTTCTTTTCCTGCTCCTCAAAGTTCTATGTTTGCTGTTCTCTTCTTCCTAATTTCTATCAACGACCTCCCTCAATCTGTCCTCAACTCATCCCCTCGATGACACTGCGATTTTCAACTATAATATTACCTCTGATCTTGAGCTTTTGGCTACTTGGTCTTCTGTTAACCATCTTGATTTTAGCCCAACCAAGACATGCGCAATTTCTTTTCTGTATCTCTCCCTTCTGATCTGCCTCTACCTGTGAACTCTCCTCATACTCATCTTGTAGTTCAACCTGTTGCAAACTTAAATTGGTCTGGTCATGTGTCCTTCTATCACCTTGCTTGTCTGTATTTTGAAGTCCCACAGTATCTTGTTAGTCGCTCTGGTGTATGCAGTAGATGGAATCTATAAATTATTATGTTACAGTAGTGGAGTTTATGCTAAGTGAACATCATTTTCAATAATTTCCGGATAGTTGTCACTTAACAATGCTGCATACAAATATACATAATTGCATGCTTTCCTATGATATTTGCTATGCATCGAAATGTAAAAGTTCTGAAGTAATTTAATATTTTTGTCAAAAATTGTGTTATTGTCAATATTATTTCACATCTGTAGTTTTCCAAAAACCTTCAAGACAATTGTAATAAAGTGCAAAAATATAACAATTCGTAACTTTTATTTTTAACAAAACCATAGAAATATTGTCAATAACAGTAGATTTATCTAATCTTGAAATTTTTCATTTTTTTCTTAGGATTTTAGCTTACCAATAAAAACAACTATTAATTAACAAAAGAGAAAACCTCGATTTTTAATGGTTTTTGTCTACTCCCTCATTGAGTCATTCTTAATATCTATTGTTAAAAAAGTGAACATGAATACAATGTTGCCTTGTTTTTGAAATATATATGTAGTATTTTTTGTAATATGAAGTGTCCTACAAATTTAATTTTTGTTTTAGCTTTTCAAATGGCATGAACGAATGTTGTATAAATTTCTTATGCGAGCACAACAATTTGGTCTGTGCTATCGGCACTCATCGTACAATTAATAAGTTACGAATAGCTTATAAAATATGTCCATACGCTTCTTTTCAAAAAGATTGTTTTGGTGCAACGCTTTTGCATGTTGTTTCCTCCGTCGACAGAGTTTCGATTTTAAATTGGTTGTTAAAGTATAAGAAGGTATGGGTGTTTAACAGTATTTGATTCTCAATTGAAATTATACGTTAAGTGCAATTCTGAATTCCACGTTTTAGGTGGATGTAGCTCTAAGGGATTGGGAATCAGGTTGGACATCACTTCATCGCGCTTGTTTTTATGGAAACATTGGATCTGCTGTTTTACTTAGTAAAGTAAGTTTTTCATTCTTACTATTTTTTTAATTAGTCAAGAAACGGGGCCTAAGCTATTTCTTTCTTGCTCTTCTATTTTGAATTGTATCTGTTCAAAATGTTCCCTTCCATTCGAAAATTGAATTTTAGTTCATAAAAATGTTTTTGAATATAATTTTATTTAGTCTAGAATAAATCAGTTGTCAATTTTGATGTTTCATGATAAAATGGATACATTGTATAACTATTGGCTGATTTGGGTTTTTAATCGTTGACATTTAGTTCGGCGCCAACTGGCATTGCAAAGATAGATGCGGAATGACTCCATTTGATTTAATCGTGTCTGATCGACCATCTTTCAACATAACTGAAAATTGTATGTGCCCATTACTTTTAAATATGTAGTCGAAAGAATAAATATAATTCCAACATGAAAACGTTGTATGATTATTATATCTTTACTCGGAAAACATACTCATAGCAATATTGTTTCATTACACTCTTTCGTTTTTATAAGAATTACCTAAGATGTAGAAATATTGTGGAAAAATATATTTTGTTAAAATACATTTTGTTGTTTGACACTTTTAATGTTTTATGTAATTTCTATCTAAGCAAATATTATATATACAACATCGCAAAAATAATAGTATTAGGTTCGCAACTATAGTTGCACATATACACAAGTCCTAATTTGTTTTTTAATATTATAGGAAAATATTATTTTCTTCATACCATAGCTCTTATATTTTTAGTACCTAAAGTGTTCTGTACTTACAAATGTTTTTTTTCTTATCAATGAAATTCAATGATAGTACTCTTTCCAAATTTCTTCTTCAATTGCAGTTTTAATGTCATTTTGTTAACGAGGTTTCAGCATCGTTTTTAACTTTCAACATTATTTGTAGACTAAAATTTTGAAAAACTGTATGTTGTTGGTCTCCATATATGATAAATGATAAAACTTGAAAGATGTTATTATTCAAAAATTATTTTTAAGACAAAAAAATTTCCAATTTTCACCACAAATATTATGCAATGAGTAGCTTACCATTTTCTGTAGCTGATAGAGAAGAATTATTACATACAGAAAAAATCTTTAGGTATTTTTTACAAAACACTAATCAAGCTTCATAGATATGCATAAATTATGCAAACTTCGTGCTAAATTGGAAATTTTATTGCATACGCTATTTTAAATAGGTTTGGTGACTTTTGCTCAGCTTATATATATATATATATATAGACAAGCTACTGCATATTGATGCCACATGTAATTAATTCATGTTGCAAAATGATAGCAAATTCTAATTTTTTAATATTTAGATTTAACCGAGATGTCCACTGCTGGTACAAATTTTAACGGTACTCTCGGGCACAATAGCAATGAGGAAGTCAGCCAGCATCGAATCGTCGAATATTTTTATACTCACTCGATAAATATCGAAAAGGTGAAAGATTTTATTGATAATGTATTATCTTTCTTTTAGGTTGCAATCGGCGAGTTTCATTCTGTGTTTCTATCAAGAAATGGTAGTCTGTATGTTTGTGGCTTTGGTTTAGGCGGTCGGCTTGGGCTAGGGGAATCCATAAAATTTCAAATGGTTAATGTTTTTATGTTGTTACTTAATTATACAGTGTTTTTTGACATTATCTGACGTCAACGGGTAAATGCAAATATTTTTTATTAACGAAAAATTATTTTAAGGATTTTAAAATATCTTAGGGTTTAGGTAAATTTGGTTTGACAAGGCCTAGTTGACATAAAAACATTGGGTGCTTTAAACGTTTTAAACAGTGTTTTAAACACAAGTTTTTTTGTTTCAGGTTTTCAATTTTTGTCTTATCTATCCATTGCAATAATGTGTGTGTGTCATACGATACGTCTTTTTACGATAGTAAAAAAATTGTCTATTGTAGAAAATCTTATCGTCTTGCTCTTCCTAAATTTGATCTTTGCAGTTTACAATAGAAATGGTTGCATTTGAAAATCAGTGTTAGTCTTTTGGCTAAACTTGTGGCAACTTTAACACTAAATTTATTGCAAGTTTATACGAAAATCGTATTTTAAATTTTATAAAACATTGAACATTTCAGTTTAACTGTCATTAACCCTAATTAACCCAAACGTTTTTTTATCATTTCTAATCGTTTTTATAAAAAATTCTAAAATGTTCATAATTCACTGAATAATAGAATTATTTCAAATCATTGGATAGAAAATCTTCTCCTTTCATGTTCATTCTAACACGATCTTTTTCAAGACAAAGATACATCATTCAAATCTCTGAGCAAACAGGTTGCTAAATTTGTCATGCATGTGAATCAAAATTTCGTATGTGCCAAAAATTGTTTCTAGTTTTTTTTTGAAATGCTTGAGAACTGCTTTTCGCTAAGCAAAATCCATTTCTCATGTCAATGTTGATAAATTTTTTGTATATGTCTCGCTTTTCAACAAGTGAATCATTTCAAATTGCGAAAATAATGTTTACAAATATATTATTTGGAGAACTTAACATTCTCTTTTCGTACTCATGACTATATAATCAACTAGTTTTTTTGAAACATTCTAAAAATGCACATTGACTATCTAAAACCAATTTAGTTGCCAAAGAAACTTTCCATAGGGGACAGTAAAATCCAAGCAATCGCCGGTGGTCGAGATCATACAGTTGTTGTTCTGAAAGAGTAAGTAAAGCATTATCTCACGTTTTAGATTGTTTTTCACTGCAATTTTGGAATATTTGTCCATTAAAAAACGTTTTTGTCAATTATGAAACGAACAGTCGCATACAATTTTGCTATGTTTTTCATATTTAAATGCACAAGATTGTATGTTGCGAACTATAGTTCGAGATTTTGAAAACTTATCATTGTTTATGGGGAATGTTGGCCTATTCAATGGGTATTAGCTAGACAATTGCAGGTATTTGGTGTTAATACATCTTCATTGAAGTTTACTGCTTGAGACAGTTATTTGTGTTTCTATCACCAATTTTTTTAAAAGACTTTCTATTCTTTGTTACTTCTTCAACAAATACTGAATAATATGTGTGGTGGACGAAAAATCTGATTTCACATTTTATATTTTATTTTGTGAACATTTGAACTTCCTTATGAATGTAGTCAAAAACTTTTATTTTTCATTTTAAAATCTCAATTGTTTGTCAATGCTTCTTTTTTGACTGAATTCTTCTGTTAAAAACTGTAATTTGAATTATTTAGGGGCATTGTTTACTCCTGGGGCAGCAATGAGTTCCATCAACTGGGATACTCGGCATCTTCAACCCAAACTCCTCGATTGGTAATATTCAATGTTATATAATTTTTTCACATATTGTAAACTTTATAGTTGCCTCAAAATAAAAGGAGTGACAATAATTATATTATTCCTAATTATGTGCTCAGGCATTGATACTCCGTTTATACTTATAAATCTGTATGCGAAATTGATAAGTTTTTTGAATGCCAAGTTTTTGTTGGTCTAGTGTCTTATTTAAATACGAATTATTGCAGCAAGCCCTATTGTGTGCAAAAATCTATACAAACACTTAGGGCAACTCCAGTAAACTCGGGGCCTAAACTAGGATCAAGCAAATCGGGGTCAGTCTCTTAAAATTCAACTCGAGTCGGATTTCGAATGCCGAGTATTGTCTGCGCACATAGGCTATCAATACCATAATTTTACGGTCACCATTAAATAGCCAACTGTTTTTTGGAAGTATGAAAAAATAAATTCTAACGGTTAAATTTGTAGTTGGCTAAAAATATGTAATTGATCATTAGTGTATATATATATTAAGCTTTAAGCAATCAATGCTGATGTTACGGAATTTAGGAAAAGAATATCTATCAAATATCACTTGAATAAACTCTAAAGTTTGATTACCAAGTTGAACCTGTGCTAATGAAGTTTTAATGTAACTTTTTCGAAAGACTAGAAAATTAAACTTTTTATCTTAATAAAATCAAACCGATCCTATCAGCAAGGGGATGCTACCAACGCAATATCAAAAAAAATTTTAGCATATTGATGTTAGCAGTGATCATTCGATAGACAATGTGGCTTAACCTGAATTACTCAAAGAAATTTTTGTAGAAAAGTTTATCAAATAGGAAAATATATTATTATTTTCAATTAAGCAAACATACACTGCACTCAACTCGACCCAACTCGAAATTCCGAGTGCTCGCTGGGCCCTGGCCTAAATTGAATTAAACATTTATATGAATCATACATATGTAAATTGTATTAAAACGCAGAATTATGATTGGCTATAGGCAGACGATTATGCAAAATATTGTTACAATAACAATTTAGCATTTGAAAGATAAAATTCAGGAACGCCACTTAAATTCTGTTTCTGATTTCATTTGTAATGTAATTTCCGAATTTCATTTGAATTTGAAAAAAATGTTTTGTAACAATTTTATTTTAGATAAATCCAAAGTCTGTTTTAAATGAATCAATGATTGGTGTTTGCTGCGGTACCTATCATTCAATAGTTTACAATAAAGACAAAATCTTTGCTTTTGGACGAAATCGCGGTCAATTTGGTAAGGAAATTTCCTCCACAATTGCGCAGTGCCGTTGAAATAAGTTATCAATCTCTATTTGAAATGAATTCTGTAAAAATAGACCACAAATTTTACATTGTTTTTATTATTTATTCATCTTGCAGAATTTGAACTGGGATTTCAATTATTTTAACCAATTAAACGTCTGTGCGTGTTTCCGCTGTTACCAAGTACTTTAACGATGTATTGTAATGAATTTATTGGAGCTATTTTGTGCGACAGTAATCTTTTTGTGGAGTTAATTTAAAATTTCTAATCGTCTTTCTAATAAATGCCAAACAATAACGCATTTATTGCTGAAAACAATCGATTACATAAAGTTTAGGAATGGAGTGCACATTGTCAAACACATTTCACAAATACATACCACATTATTAAGCGATATTTTATAGTAAATGTAAGATTCACTTTAGGGCTAAAGCGCCAGGCTGGAGAAACGATTGCTGAACCGACACTAGTTACTTGTATTCCCAACCAACAGAGTCAGTTCGGGTTTGTCACAACCAGTGATTTGGCCACCGTCTGTATGAATAAGAAAGGAGAAATCTATTGCATGCGTCATTATGAATGCAAGAAAATTCTTTTAATGTAAGTTATATAATCCACTTAACGTTGCAATAGTCACTTTGATGTTTCCGTTAACTGAAATACTCATTGATAGGTTTGAATATAATAGTTGCCACAAGAAATCAAATATTTATTGCACGTTTAAGGCTTTTGAACTAATTTCTACTATGATCATTTATACTTTAAACTGTGAAGGTTGGAAAACGTGTAGTCTTTTTATATTATATATACGTATAAATTTTTATTTATTTTCAACGCCATCTTGCGTCAATATTTTAAATATTTAAGAGCAGGCATAGTTTTCTTCAAAAACAAAGAATTTGTGAAATTTTCTTTTCTTCAAGGTTATTTATTAACTTTATTATGCTATTTCCAGTATTCATTAACAAAGTTTTCTGTTTATTTTAGCGCCCAGTCTGGGGCCTAACAATATAAGTTTACGTTTTAAATTCAAATCTATTTCTTCCTATCAACTTGCTTAGCATACCTTTATGAAATAACTTTCAAGCACATTTTCCAACATAATATCACATTATGTACAAAATAAAGTTTGAAATATATTTGGTTAGAAGCCGATTATTTGTGCAATCATAACTATTAACAGGAAAATTTAGTAGGTAGCTAAATGGTAGATGTCTATACCTATTAAAAAGTTTTTTATGCAATTCATGACGCCTAAAACTATCATATTATGTGAATAGCAGTATCTACATATACCATGCTCACATACGTTCGTCATTACTTAATACTTTGCCCGAGAATGCAAAACTCTTCGTGTCAAATGAAATAATTTATTAGATAAATACATTTTAATGCGTGGGTTGGAATAGACTGGGTGCAATATTAATATTTTCTAACACAATTGATCTCTTGTACCGAATAAGATATTCCTCCCCTTCAAAAAGTTAATAATTTAAAACATCAGCTGAAAATCACTTTTTCAGCAAATGTACAAGATCGGTATTGGTAAATGCAGTGTTTAGATATAATATAATAATTTATATTAGAAAAGGCTAACATTGATAGCTTTCAATGTCGTCACTTTGTTAATGGGTTGATATATACTAAGATTTGGATGTCTAATAAAAGTATGAATGCCTAAAGAGTATCACTGTAAGCACAATTGGGCCACCACTTTTTGGAAAAAAATGTTTGAGAACCTGTTTTTTATCTATTTCTAAATTTATCTTTTAATTTAAATATAGAATAAGATTTTAGTAAACTATTTTCGAAACTATTTGCCGGGATTTAAAATAGTGTTTTGCGGGCTTCGGACGAGCTTGGTGAGGTACGGGCAGGCACGGGCGGCGCATTTAATAAATTGAACTGGATTTTTTTCGTGTTTGACTTTGTTTCGGCTTCTATACAAATGGTACAATTTTTGTTACAGAAGAAATTATAATGAGCAATGTGATAGTATACATGTGAAATATATTGAATTCCTCTAATTCGTTCAGCAACATTATTTATATTTTCCTTTGATGAACAAGTAAACGTTACTGTTCAATTATTGCCACCCATAATTAACATGCTTTTTCATGTGATACATCTTTGCTTTTATTGTTTGATTTTATTAACTATTATGTCTAAGCTGAACGATTATACAGGTGGACTAGACATATACGGGCGCGAGTGGGTCAAAGGCTTTACGGGTAGCTATTTTTTATTTTACGGTCTGGGCGCATTTCTATGTTACTAAAAGCGATATGTAGTTAATGTGTATACATAATGGTTTATTGGTTATTTGACATCGGGAATCGCATTCCAAGCATATGGTGATCAACAGTAGTCATTTTCTGATAACCAAAATATCAATTGATTATATATATATATACATTACTTTTTTCCAGTTCCCAGAAGCCAATTGGCGTATCATTGGGCAAAAGCCAACTTGTCGGAAATGTTATTCTTTGATGGGTCTAGGCTTTCAGGTACCTTTGTTACATTTTAGTCTACAGTTTAATAATAAACGGCTCCTAATAGTTCTGTGATAAGGGACAACTGGTAATGAACGTTTTTTAGATTGAATGACACTGCTTAATATTGTTAGAGGGACTAGCTGCTCGTCTGATCAAGCTATCAGTCCTTTTTGATTATATGCGTGGGCGACTTGGCCTTGGACCGCTCTTGTAGGAAGAAGTCTCTTTAATCCTTTTGATGGCATCGCATACTGTTGACTGCTACATGTAATCTGGCAGCTATCGCCCTTTGAAATACATTTTCTTGGCTTAAAACCTGATTTTACGCCCGGTACTCAGACTTTAACTCGCATTTTTTACCCATATTGAGATAGGATAAATGAGATGCTGAAACGTTGTTTTGAGTTATATACATATAAATATACAAATAACACGTCTAAATATGATTGGCTGAAAGAAAAACAACGATTATTAACATTACATAAAGGTTGCTTAAAAGTATGCATGGAATATTCGTGTATACACCAAAATCGCTAAGTCATTGTAAACTTTTGGCCACGGCTATATATATATATATATAATGGCGCTATAGACAGTTTTCGCGTATTAATGCTGGCGCACTATAATACCGTTATTAATACTGGCGTGACCGGCTATGGTAAAACGAAAAAAATTTAGAATTAAAAAATCGAATTTTTAAATTCTCATATTGTAGGTATGGGCATAAGCTATCCAATTTGAAGTCAATTCAGACCATACAGAAAAAATGACATTGTGCTGGCCCTGGCGACTTCGGAACGAATTCGGTATCGCCAGTATATATATATATATTCGTTCAACATGCGAATGCTTTTGTTATTAGTTTGTTTCACAATTTGACCCTGATATAAATGAGTTTAACTTAGTGACAAATAAGAACATTTCTTTTCAAATGTATATAAATCGGTTAACAGTTTAATGCAATTTAACCGCGCTCCAAATTTATCTTTTTGAATAAAAAGCCTTTTCTTGAAATGAGGAAAAGTAAACTCAAAATATCCGCTCACTCTCGATCGTCTACTATTAATACACCGCTGAAGTGCTTCTGGGAGATTGGAAGGAAAAAGAATTTTCATAATTTTACTAATTGCTCTCCAATTATCGATTTTTAGCTTTAATTTGGCACCAAGGGATATGTGATTGCACATATGCAATGTTAAAGTATTTTTGATGTCGTTTCACTTCCTCCCACTTCTGCTATTTTTATTATAATCATTCTTTTAAAAAAATTGCTTAGAGACATGTCCTTTGGCATACTATGTCTTTCCAAAATGTCTTCAATCAATAATCAATCACGATAAATCTGATCGTTGTTCCCATATCTTTACATGATAATTTCATTTTCACTGGTAATATTTTTAGAACATAAACAGCAGATATGTTCTGATTCGTTTGAAATCATGTTTCAAACATAATGAAAAAGCTTTCGGAAGATTTATACGAATTAATTTGAAAACGATTACAATTTCAATGTCTAATGAAAAATATCCAATTCCAACATCATTGAGCCTACTGGCTAACTTCGCGTTAATTATGTACAGACTAGCAATGTAGTCTCGGCAAGAAAAAGGCATCATTTGCCAAGGGCAAAAGAGAAGCGGGGTCATCATATGTTCTTTTTCAATAACTCTTTTTGAGAATTTGATCATGTACTTTCCTTTGATCATGGTAATCACTAAGTCGGAAACTGAATATTCCTTACTTCCATTTCAAATACATGCCACACGAACAACCTTTATTGCAACAAAAACCATTTGTCGCATTACACTTATTAGAAGCATCTAGTAATTTTATAACATTTTGTAAAAGTGATGTTTACATTCTTGAATCTTTGTTATTCTAATACGCACACTGTTCAAACTTTGAAGAAATTAGAGGCTCTGACAATGGGTAGTGAGTATAAACGTATAAATAGATGTTTTTCATTCTTCACTGGATACATATTCTGAAAATTTTTACTTCATGTAATTTAGTAATCGTAACAAAAGACATAACAAAATTATTTGTGTGCTGTGTAAAGCATATTAATGATCGTAATTCGATTACGAAAATCTTTTAGTGTCAATTTTTGGATTCTACACACTGGAGATGTTGAAAATGACTAAATATACCAGCTGTCTTCTATAAACAGTGCAATCACCTAATGCGCGAAATTTTTGCTCAATATGAGGTGTTGTCTTTGCACCTTAGAATTCGTTTTGAACAATGTCATAAATAGCTTTTGGTCTGTTGGTTGCTTTCTTTGTAGCCAATTAAATTTAACCTTCTGCTGCTTGAAGTCTAATTTTCCATTGAAATTGTTTACTAGAACAGCATATTTGGAAAGTATGGTTTACGCAGTAAAGGTGTTTATGTCTGAAACGGATCCTAGCAATTTTAAAGCATTTGCATATCATTGTTAAGCATTTGTTTATAATACCGAGCGTTTCATAAGTAACACAAATTTACAACATTGTAACAAGGCAAAAAAGTGAATAATTTATAAATTCAAATTTATATATATATATAT
>CABFPE010000177.1:943768-956058 GCA_900660155.1 Hofstenia miamia | reverse complement strand
TATATATATATATATATATATATATATATATGGCACTTAGTCTATTTTTCATTTATATGGAGTGCTCTCTCTCAAGAGGGTGCTCTGTTTATATACAAAAATTGATGTATTGTGCTTTGTCTTTTTGCAATTTTTAATTGGGAAAATGTTCTGTTTTACTAACATATGATAAAACCATTCTAATTTTATCAAATATAGACCAATTTATATCAAGTGGATGGTGCTTTAACATTTTTATAAGAAGCCTGATTCTAATTGTGCTTTTCTTTCAGAATTTATGAGCCACATTTGTTCAATTAAGGTCTACTAGAAGATCATGTTATGATACATCTTTTCTTCTTAATAGTGTGAGTAATTGTATTTTTAATTTTGAATGGGCTAGTTCAGAAAAAATTCAAAATTTTGCATTTTTTGCGAAATAGTCCCTGTTTGGAAGGCTATAGCTCTATAAGTTTTGATTCAATTTTAGACAATGTGATGCATAATCAATAGAAATCTGTGAATTGATTGCTGTTTTTTGCACTTTCTAAAAATGTTGGATGTTTGTAACTGAAGTATACATTTTAAAAAATTGCAGAAAAATGGTATTCCATAGTGTGAGAACTACATTACATCACTTTTAAGAATTTTTTATTCAATTCTATGTCAAAGATTGATTGAGATGTCTGCTAAAAACTAATTGAATAGTTAAAATGGGTTCCATTACATTCCACTTTTTTCTGAATGGTTGGGGAGGGGGAGTCTAGTATGTGCTACTCTGACTCACGACCTGTGTTAGCTCTTGGATATTGACAGGGGTGTTTGGAGGGATGTCATGGAAACTGCATAGTCATTGTGTGCTTATGGATTAAGCTTGTACTTACTATAGTGATTTATTGTTTTTGTGAAATTTACAAGGGCTTAATTTTACTTGCATATTTGTTTGTTAACATACATCAATTTTTTGTTAATATACTGTAGAATCAGGGGGGAGCTCTGGCTACTCCAGCAGGACTGAAAAACTCAAAGGTTAAATCAAAGGTTGCAGAGGCTAGCATCAAAGAGAGCAACCTGCATTCTAACAAAAGAAAGAACATTGGTATTTCAATGATTCAATAGAGAAAACAGAAACTATCTACTGAAAATATATTTTCTGCAGTAACCAATTCACACAGCATTATGCTGAAGCCATATCCAATAAGCCATCCTCACTCACCAATGTGCTAATTGTGTGTCTCAAGTATTAATTTCTAGCTGAAATAAATGATTTATCTCAGTGTTCTATTATCTCAGCTCATGTAATAAATATAACAAAAGGAATGTAGTTACCATGCATTCACATTCACCAATGGCATATTATATTTGCAGTGTGCAGTTTAAGTGCATGTACAAAAATGAAATGATCAAAATAAAAGTTGTTATTCCCTACATGTACACATAGCCATAATGTAGAATCTCAGGGCACATCTAGCAGTTCAAGCAGTACAAGGTTGTGAAGAATTACCAATGCTGAGAGTGGCCCATACTCTAACAAAACAAGAAGGCATTTCAGCTAGCAACCAATTTACATGGCATCTTGCCAAAGCCAAATCATTAGAATCCATCCTTACCATCCAAGGTGCTAATTGTGTGTCTTGCATTTAATTCCTAGCTCAATAAAACAAATTTAGCTCAGTGTTTGTTATCTCAGCTCATGTAATAGACATTAATAATGTGTAATTACCACATATTCACATATGCCAACAGCATAATATATTTGCATAGTGTGATGTTATGTGCATGTACAATCAATTGAGTAAGTAGTTCTTTTATTTCCTATACCTATGCATAGCTAAGAAGTGACCACAATATAGGCTCACATCTGTCAAGGAGCAAGTTATTGCTCCAGGCACAGCAGAGTTCCAGATCTTATGAGCTTATTATCATATTATCAATACCAGATCTAAAAAGGTTAGCAGTATAATAGAAGATAAAAGAGCAAACATTTTCCAGTGAGAACGACATTTATTTGACAATGATTACAATAAGTTCCCTATTTTATACAGAGAAGAGGTAAATATTTACCATTTTACAAAGTTCAATTCTTTCCCCCACCCTAAAATGAGCAATTACACGTACTCTTTCATTGAGGGGACAATTAAAACAAATTCAAAAACTAAGTTCGAAATGAATGAAAATTAATAAAAATCACTAAATAAATGATGGTAATAGCACCAAATTAATTGAGACAGTGTCAATAACTGAAAATAAAAATAATAAAGGGCCCCAAGTGACTCTACAATAACTTAAAGTGACCACAATTTGGGCTGCATCTGCTAAGGGGCTAGTTTTTGCCCCAGACACAGCAGAGTAACTCCCAAATTGTCACTGGATCTTAAGCAAAGTTTATTAAGTTAAAATCCATGAAGAATCTAAAAGGGGTTAACAAAGTTAATAAAATTCAAAAAAGCAAACAATCCTGAAGCAAGAATAAATTTTATTGTGCATTTGCTACAGGCACCTCATGTATTTATAACAATCTTGTGAATTATTACCTGGTATATGTTTACAAACTTCACATGAGTTCCCTTGCAAAATTAAATGAGCAATAACATGTCAAATTAAATCAAGGGGACAAATAATAAATTGATTGAATAACTGCACTTGAAAATAGGATAAACTGATGTAGATAAATTGATAGCAACAATCACTAATGTCATTATGATGCAACACTAAATTTTGAGTGCCAAATAATTTATCAAAATAGGGGCCCTGAGTGACTCTACATGTCCTCCCCCATTGCATGGTTAAGTTTGTGGTAGGAGTTAAACAGTGGGAGCTGATAATAGCTTCTGTGTTTCCTCCACCATTTTAGCTGCAAGAACATCATCCCAGGACAAGACATTGGCATATCTGGGGTGCCTAGTGATCTGCATTAAGGTTTCTCTCTATGTGACAGCTTCATTTTGGAGTCAGAAAAATTCAATTTCAGGCAGGTGGGAGCTAATGGGGCAGCTTCTTTGCAAGTTGTTCTCATGAAAGTATCATAAAAAGGTTCATATAACCAAAGGCATTTCAAAGTGATCATAAGTGTCATGTGCATGTCAGTGTCAGAAGAATGAGCATCTTCTGTGCTGATCAGGGTATTGGGGTAGAATTGTGTGAATACCTCTCATAGTGATCCCATCCAAGTAGTGTGGTCCATAAAAAGTGAACAGTACTTGTTGACTTGCTGGAGTGTCATCTCTTCTAGGTCAGTTATTTTGGCTCATAGCACAGTGATGATTTCAATCCATTAAGTAATGTTGTAGTAGTGTGTTGGGGTTTCTATGTTATTAGTCCACATCATGTTGCCCTAATGCTTGGGATATAATGAGGAGGCATGGATCTAAAGTTGCAATTTTCTGTCTTTAATAGTTAGCTTCCTGTTGATGTAAATGTGCTCAGGATTTCCACATTCAATTAAGGTGTCCTGTGTCTCCTTATACTCCTTGGTCTGCATAGCTTTTGTGATCTCAGCTGTGGTGGACATATAGTTAATTTTGTCTGAGAGATGAGCCAACACTTTCTTTACTTGCCAGGATGGTAGGATTAACTGTGTCATTAAGCATGGTTGAGGTATGCAGAAGAGGCTGTTCTTCTCAGTGTTTGTTTCAACTTGGTCAAACTTGACTTTCTTCTTCAGAGTAGCTGTTCCAATTGTAACAGGGTAGTTAATCTTAGCTTCCTTAATTGTATCCCAGAACATACCTCATAGTCCATGTTCACAAAGCTTGGCAATTTGTGCATTAGAAATATGGAGTTGAGACATTGTGCATTCTACATCCAAGGCTATTTGTTGCCCAGGTGATTGTAGAAGCACTAGTTATTCTTTCATGAAAATTTTGGTAAGGCACCATTCCATGAGGCCTAGTATATCATTGTCTCATTTGCTCTTGATAACATGGTTGGCAATGGAGAGTTTTTTGGCAAACTCAATAGTAAGGATGCCCTTGTCCTCAGTAATAGACCAAGTGGGCCTAGGTGTCAGAGAGTTTGTGATGCCAGAGAATTTTTGCAGATTGACGCCCTTGATGAGGGCCTTAGTGCCAGGTGAAACTTTGATGGCTGAAGAGGACAACAACTCTTCTTCTTGGTAGAACTGCTCCAGGGAACACATTGTCTGCTCTATTACTGTGAGTGGGATGATCTACCCATCCATTGTGGCGTGCCTCCTGGTTTTGGCAATCTTGCTGTAGCTGCTTTCAGGGTAATTCATTCTCTTGAGGTTAAAGAGAATCTCAGTTTTTGTGTGCACATTATAGTGGTTGACCAGCTCTAAAAACTGCTGTGCAGATCCAGGCTCTCAACAAATGAGGTGACTTGTGCATAGTTGCATGTACTCTGAGTATAGGGATGGGAACTTTGTCTCAGCAGTGGCTCCCCAAATATACTTCTTTAAAATGTCTGAAAAAATGTTAAGATTGGAAAATGCAATGCCAAGATGGTTCATGATCATTTGTGACAGAGGGTGCCCTAGCAGACTGCTTGTGCCAATGAGCCTTGTGTAAAACTTCTCAAAGTGCTCTATGTTTTTCCAGGGGACGCTGGCAGGGAGCATGTGTGAAGCAGCCAGTTCTTGACTTTCCAAGCTGTGGGACAAATTGCTAGGTCATGTGTACATTGTTTGGCTAGTTGCCTTCAGGCATTCTGATCAAGAGGTAGTCAAAGTAGTGGATCACTGGTAAGGAAGATTGATAGAATCCAAATGGCTCCACATGACTGAATAGGTGGGGTGAATTTTTCTGAAAACAACTTTTCAGCAAAGTTTTGCCAGTCCTGAGAAATATACAATATGCACAGTTCAATGAGGAGTCTCTCNACAAATTGCTAGTTCATGTGTACATTGTTTGGCTAGTTGCTCTTGGGGGTTCTGGTTGAGAGGTAGTTGAAGTTGTGGATAGCTGGTAAGGAAGATTGATAGAATCCAAAGGGCTACATGTGACTGAATAGGTGGAATGAATTTTTCAGAAAACAACTTTTCAGCAAAGTTTTGCTGGTCCTGAGAAATGTATGAAATGCACAGCTCCATGAGGAGCCTCTCCACTGATCAAGAGTATTGTGAATTTAGACTGCAAATCTTAATTGTTGGCCACATGTTTTTGGGGCTTCTGTCTGCCTTAAGGTTAGTCCAGATTTCATCTAATTTGGCAAGAGTGGCTGTGCTCTGGAAGAAAGCAAAACTAATGTGGATATCTGTGACTGAGGCTAGGCCAGGCAGGTTGATGTTTATAGACTTGAAAGTCTGAGAGTGTATGGTGGCATCAATAATGAGCCTTGTGTTAATGGCAAGGCAGTGTGTAGGAATCTTCTTACATAGCAAGAGATCAGTATAAATCAGTTTAGTAATCAAAATGATATTGTTTTTGTTCATACTAACAGGCTGATAGTAGTAACTGTATAAGTGGAGACTCTTTACCTGTTCAGGTATCTTGTCCTGGTACTCCTCCTTTATAAACATTATGAGGCAGATATTTTTGACCTTAGCAAGCTGGTAAGTGATCACAATTTTTTCCATCATTTTGGGTTGGTTTACCTTGCCTACTTGGAAAAAATAAAGGATGAGGAGGTTCTCAAAATCAATGTTAACACACTTAAACTTTTGCATTGATTTCTTACTGTTAAGGAGCTGGCACAAGTGGAAGAGGTTTAAATCCTCGTCAAACATAGTATGCACAGTACTCCTCCAATAGGGTCTCTTTATTGTGCTATGCATTTTCAAGTTATAGCAAATTATGGTGTTAATCTTAGGCCTGTGCACAGTGTTGATGATAAATGGAATGATGTCTACTGAACAGGTTAGCAACTTAGTGTTGTAGGTCCATCTCAAATTATTCTTTGTTTCCTCAGACAAGTTATCACAGACAAAACTAATGGCTTTGGGGGGTTGCTATAAAGTATGAGTGAAGTATCTTGTCTCCAACCTTAGAAGTTGTTCTTTGTCCCAGTTTTCTGCATGCCCTTGAATCGGAGGTGCGGCCTCCTGGTGGGAGAGGCTCTTTGTCCATTGGTCTCCCTGCCCTTGAATCAGCCTTGGGGACTACTAGGATGCCTTCTCACTCTACGTCATCTATTTGTTGGTTCCTCATTCTCATTCCTTCTGCCCCTGAGTCAACATCTGGTTTGAGAACTTCTTTGAACTCTCCTTCTCCTGTTCAGGGTTGAGAGCTCCTCCAGCTGTTGATTCCTGCACACTCTCTTCTTCAGCAGTGGGTGCATCATTATCTTCTAGATTCCTAAATTCACTTAGTAAATTTAAATCCCATATTTTGGGGTCATATATAGGTTTATTCCTTGCTGTCCTTTGGGGCAGCACTCTTTCTCTCATGCTATCATCTCTGACATCCACTGTGAATTCATCATCTAATCCTTCTTTGTGTATGCTATCTAAATCATACATATTGTATATAATTTTGTTGCTGTTAATTTGGCATATTTTGAATTTGGCGTTCTCATCTATCTTTGTCTCTTCAATGTCCACTATTGTTCTCTTCAAGTTTTGAAAATGTAACAGTCTATTATTGTCTAGCATATATTCATTATTTGGTAGTGTTTGTGTTATCATATGGGGGTCAGAACATACCATTTTCAACTTCTGGACTTGGTTTGTGTCTGTGAGTTTGATCAGTTTGAATGTGTATACCTTGTCTCCTACTTTATGTGCATGACCATAAATTTTTTTATTATAATTACACTGCTGTCTCACTGCTGATTTTTTTATGTTGTGGCACATTCTTTTGTGGATTCCTGTGATCTGGTTCTTCAGTTGTTTCACATATTCATTATCCAATTTTCAATTATAGTTAGTGTATTTTATTGATTAGTGTTTGATTAAGTTGCTCCACTGCTCTGTTGGCCTGTGGATGAAATGCTGTCTTTCATTTGTTTGCAATCTCCAAGAGTTTTGCCATCTCTTGAAAAAATCCACTCTCAAATTGGGGCCCCTTATCCTTTATGATTGTTTCTATCAGCCCAAGTCATAGGATCCATTCTTTAAATACTAGTTCCACTGTGGTTTCTGTCATGGTGTTCTTCATTGGGACCATCTTTGCATATTTTGTAAAATTGTTTACCATCACCAGTAGATATTGATAGCCTTCTGTGTCCTTCAACAACATTTCAGATCTATGTGGACTATTTCATTTGGTTGTGTTGTGATAATTTTCTCCAGTGGTGCCCTTTGTGTTTCTGGCTTCAATGTATAGCAATCCATTTTGGTTTATCTTCCATTTATAGTGTTTGTAGTTCTTCTATCTTCTTTATGATTTCACTGAGGATTATGTCATCTCTCTGTTTATCTACTATTTCTTTTTCAAATATTTCCTCCCTCATTAGTATTGGTAGTATGGCTTGAACTTTTTTGTCCACGTTTATTTCTGGCAGTCCTTCATATTCAGTGTGTGGCAAAAATTGAAACTGTTTTTTCTCTCCACCTATTTTTACCACATCTCTCTGATATTCTGGTAGCAATGTCCAGAAGTCTGCATTGTTATGTAGGGTGCCTTTCCTATGCTCAATTGTGAATGTGAACTCGTTCAAGTATTTGATCCATTGTGACACTATTCCAGACTTGTCTCCTGAAAACTTCTTCAACCATGCCAGTCCACTGTTGTCTGTGCATACCCTGAATTTTCTACCAACCAGGAAGTGTCGAAATTTTTTAATGCCCTTGATTAGTGCCAGCATCTCTACCTTAGTAGATCCATAGTTTTCTTATCTTGCTCTTAACTTTTGACTGAAAAATTGAATGGGGACTTCTCTCAGGTTTTTCATTTGTCCCAATGTGGCCCTAATTGCCACTTTACTTGCATCACAATCCAGTATAAATTGCTTGTTGCAGTCTGGTGTGTTAAGTGATGGTAGTTTTGCTAGTTCTTCTTTGATGTTGTCTAATTCTTCCTGCTCCTGCCAGGTCCATATGAATGGTACTGATTTCCTCATTAATCTGGTCATCTTCACTGTCTTTCCAGCTATGTTCAGGATGAAAGTCCTGTAGTAGTTGAAGAATCCCATTATCCTCTGTATATCCTTCTTGTTATTAGGCTTTTCTATTTTATGGATCATTCTCTATCATTCATCCTCAAAATACTATTTTCTCTTTGAGAATGTCGCATTTGTTCCCATTGATCCAAAGTCCTGCATTCTCCAATATTGTTAACGTTCTGTCTAATTTTTTCAGATGTTATTGGATTGTATCACTAGTTACTATGATATCATCTATATAGGCATCAACTCCTTCCTCCATTCTATGTGTGTTGTTTTTCAGTACTTTCATAATATACCTCTGGAAGGTTGCTGGTGCATTACATAGTCTTAATGCCATATAATTCATTCATATAGGCCATAGGGCGTTATGAATGCTGTCTTCTTGATATTGTCTTCTTCCATCTTTACCTGCCAGTAGGCTTTGCATAGGTCTAATTTTGTGAAATATTTATGCTTGCTGGCCTCATAGAGCATATCCTCTGTTTGTGTTAGGGGGTATGAATCCTTTTTTGTCACCTCATTTAATTTATGAAAATCTATGCATAGGCAATACTTGTCTCCCTGCTTCATAAATACAGTTGGTGGTGCATATGGGCTCTCACTTGGGCAGATGATTTTGTTGTCAATTAGTTCCTCCAGTATGCAGTTGTATTCATCTTTCATCTGTTCAGGTACCCTTCTGACTGGTAGCTTAATCAGTTTGTCCATTGTTGTAACTATTCTATGTTTTTCACCTACTGCTTGCCCCATGCTTATTTCTCTGTAGTTAAATATACATTAGTTTTTCTCCAACAATTTCCTTAATTGCATGATCTCCTGTTCTTCCAAGTGTTGGTAGTCTTTGATGTTTATTTCTTATGTTCTGTATATGTCTTCCTCTTCTGTTTTTGTCCCTATGCCCTTGAGTCTGCCTTTGGGAGTACTCACAACTTTGATGGTGTTCATCCACTCACCCTTGAGTCAGCCATGTGGAGTACTATCCATTTTCATTTGCAAGTCCTTGAATCAACCATGCAAATTACTCACTCCATCATTGTCTCCAATTGCCATCCAGATGAGTCTGATATTTGATTTGATGTACTTCCCATATATTCTTATTGTGATTTCTTTAGATTGACATTCAGATTTGTAGCATTGAGGATTGGTATTCTTCCCTTCCCATGCTTGACTGTGCAGACAATAGACAGCATTGATACTCATTTGGTGTTGATGCCTTTGTTGTTGTATAGCATTATATTGGCCATTATTGCGTCCTCTGTTTCAATTGTGTGCCTCTTCCATTGGTGTGGCTGTAAGTGGATGTCTTCCTGTAATTTGAATGTAATCATTTTTTGCTTTCCTTGCTCTTCTTTGATCTCCATTTCTTCCTCTCTCACCTTTATGGTTCTGTTGGCGTAATTGATGACACATCCATTTTTCATCAAAAAGTCATCACCTAGGATAACTTCATACAGTAACAGATTGTTATGTGTGTCCACCACTACCAGAGACTGTTCAAATGTTGTGTTAGCAATCCTCATTTGTACTGCATTTATCATTCCCTTCATATCAATATATTCTCCTGATGCATTAATTAGTCTCTTATTGCAGCTGTTGAGATCTTTCCATTTAAACCCTAGCTTTGTAGCACATTCATCAGTAATTATTGATGTTGCTGCTCCAGTGTTGATTGTTGCTTTAGTCATTACTCCATTGATTGCTATTATATTGTATTTATTGTATCAAGATTCGTCAGGATCATTATCAATGCACAGTTTTTAAGAGTCAGTGCTCTACCTAGTTTTCCGACTCCTCATTGGTTGGCAAGATTTCGTCCATTTCATCCTCTGTTTGCAGTACATCTTCCTCATAATAGTATGCTTCTTCATCTCTGATTACATTTATTTGCTTTGAGCAATCTGGTTTTTTGTGGCCTTTTTGTCCACAGCCATAACACTTGACGTCTTTCTCTTTCACCTTTCTGGTTTTTCTGTCTTTTCATTTTACTTTTATGATTTTTTCCAGTTTCATTTTCATTATAGGTTTTATTTGGGATGCGTGGCTTGAGGTTATTCCTCCATGTAGGCCCATCTCTGTGCCATGCAGCCTTTTCATATATTCCTGCATTATTTTCAATGTTTGCTTGTATGTTGACCACCTTTCTAATCATTCTTTCAAGTTTGTCATCTACATCACATTTCATCTCAAACTGTGTCCTAATGCTTTCCAGCATTCCTTTGCAGATGTGAGAGAACAGATCATATTTAGAATATCTATTTTCTCTTGAACTCAGCATAAGCAATCATTCAACTTGTCACACTTAGGATAATTCAGTACTGGTTTTTAAAACTTAGCTTTCATAATAGTTTATGAAATCTCCAATTAGTAATTGATAATTCCTTTTCATTTCTGCATCCAAGAGCAGATAGTGCTGAGAGGCTGCACCTGTTAAATATAAAGGAAGTCTTGCCACTGCTGCCTGCTGGCTCACTTTGCACTCAGCCATTGTTAATTCAAACATTTGTAACCATTCAGCAAATGTTGGGTTGTAGCAATCTACCCTCCTATTGAATTGATTCATTCCTCTTAATGAATATGAATGCCTTCCCAAAATAAGCAATGACCACCATGGAAATGCTATCCTCTGGATTCTTGTTAAAGAGCAGATTACTGAGGCAGAAGTCTTACTACACCAACAGCATGACAAAGTGCTATCTAAGATCATTGCAAAACTGAAGAATGCAAATTACACTCTTAGTGCTGTCACCAATCATTACTTCTAGTGATATAACTGGACACAGACAGATGCTGTTTTACTCTATGCCAGGGGGTCAAAACAGCTGACTAGCTGTCCCTGAATTTTCCAGAGGGACTTGGTCCATAAAATTCATGAGAAAGGCCACTTAGGTATCATCCAGACTTAACATACATTCAATGCTAGGTATATTACATTCAGTATCTGAGCTGCCATTCAAGATGTCATAGATAAGAGTACAACCTGTCTGCTCCATGGAGCCAGGCATTTTCCAGAACAACAGGCTGAGCTACATAGCTGAGCTGCAGAATGTATGAACAAAGTTGTCTGCATGGACATAGAAAAACTCTCATGTGATGATGAGGGATATCAGTACCTCTTAGTACTAATTGATCACTTCACTAAATATGCCTGACTCATCCCCCTCAACCTTACCACCACTGAGGTAATCAGAAAATAGTTGTTAAAGAGTGGATACTCAAACTTAGGCCCATGGAGCACCCAGTATCCAATCATGATGCCTATTTCAACAGCCACCTTATGGAGACCCTCAGCAAAGAGCTTGAAATTCTTCACGAATTTACTACTGTGTACCACCCACAGTTGAATGGCATTGTGGATAGGCTCAACTGCACCATTATCAAGTTAATCTGAGTTGCCCTTGCCCAAGCAGTGGGTCAGAACTGAAAGCAAGTTATTGAAGCAGTGGAATATTTTTTCCATTCCACAACAAGGGTCAGCCCCTTTAAGGCAATGTTTGGTTATGAAGCAAGTATGCCTCTGTCTATTATGTTTCTGGATTATAATGAACCTACTTTGGACAATTTTGTAAACTGCATGTTGCATGAACTTCAGGAAGTGCACCTCACTATCTGTTGGAATACTAATCAATCTGTTGTCTGCCAGTGATGAAACTTTAATTGTAAATTGTATGTCAAACCTAATAAACAAGGCAACAAAGTCTTCACCTATTTCCCTTGCCAAGTCAACAATACTAATCAAGTACAAAAACTTGCCACAAATTGGCAAGGTCTGTTTGTTTTAACTAAAGTATTAAATCATCACAAGTATTTATTAAATAATGGGAGAGTCACCCACTTTCAATGACTCAAGCAAACCATTAAGGACATTGATAATGTTGTTATCAACCCTAATAATGAATTTTTACTTGTTGATGACAGAGTAAATGAATTTGAAACTTATAATAACCTCACTGTATGTGAGAAAAACAACCTCACTGAGTTTGAGTACAATAGTAACCTTGGTAATAGTAGCACATAGAGGTAGAGATCAAGAATATTTAGATCACTTAAATACCAATGATGGGGGAACTTAATTTAAGCTCTATGTTTAGTAACCAAGCTGAATAGATGAAACAAACTGAGAATCAACTGCCCACCAGAAGATGTGTGTGACAATGAAACAACCTGAGAGATGAAGTGAGAAGACAAGAAGCATTACCATGCCAGAGCAGATGAAGGCACCTCATGGCAACAAGGGAGGACACAAGCCAAGGACTCTGATAGCAGAGCACACCAGTACTTGGGGAGACAACACTCTCCTTGGGGCTATG
>CABFPE010000177.1:900035-937549 GCA_900660155.1 Hofstenia miamia | reverse complement strand
CTCTACATGTATTAGATAAGTTAACTGTCAACAAACAGTTGGATGACCAAACTCTAGGAATTATTCTATTACTATTTTAGATCTAAATTAATGACCAATAATCGACTGATAAAGTGATCACACATGTAGTAAATTATAAATGTAGGTTAGGAAGTTGTTCACACTAAATATATTTAAATAAGCCAATATATTTTGGTAATGGCTACATGTAATATTAAATGAACAACTAGTAACAAGTCTGGTTGCAAATAGAAACAACACACAATAGAGTTTAAGTCAAGTTGTGTCTTGTTTTGAGTAAGCACTGAGCTAATGTAGGGTACACATAAGCTATTTTGATTGAGCTGAGAAGTGGCACTCAAGCATTGGATGGAACAGTGAAACTGGATGTGGAGATCTGCTTTGGGCAGATGCCCATTAGAAGATTGTTATGGAGGTTACTGCATGGCTTCATCACCTAAAAAGTGACCAGTTAAATCAAGGTTACATAATTTAACAGAAGAAACTAGTCAAGCAGTAACAACAAGTAAATCCTTACCCACAATAACACAGCTAATGTTATAAAGTAACAGTAGATAAACAGTGATGATGCCTGGTAGAGGATATTACACTACTACAATGTAACAAAGAGAGTCGAAATCGTAACAATGTTGCATATTAACAAAAATGATCCAAATGAAATCAGCAAACAAGAAGTAAAAGACAACATCAGCTTCTTTTATAAGGACGTCACAAATACTCATAGCTTAAGAAAAGTATTTATGTTTTTCTACCTAGACAATCAGATCAGAGAAGACCTAGCCCACACAAGTAGAGCTGATGTGGAAATGACGCAAATAATAGGAATCAAAGGTATACAGTTATATCAGAAATTCTACAAAATATTCTCACAGAAGATCAATGAATTAAGAGAAATTACACCAATAGCAGACAATATTCAAGAGGCAAAATTCTTGAAATACATGAACACTGTAACCACTGAATGAGAAGCAGTCTTGAAGATGATGAAACAAGTTGAATTTGAAAAAACCACATAGGCTCATCAACAGGCGGAATCAATAATTTGGAAGGCAGACACATTAGTACATAGAGAGTGAGCTGTGCTAAAAATAACGCAAGCTGAGGAGGGTGTGTAGCATCACTTAAACAAATCAAAAATAAGCTGCAAATGTCAAGTGAAGTGAGAATAAGATTGAAGAAATGATGATTAGAAATATTGTATTTAGATCAATTAGATTAATTTAGATTTATTTGTATTATGCAACTAAGAAACAATATGTGTCAAAAATGAGAGACTAGTATCAGTCAATAAAAATACTTTTGGCAAAACAAGGGGGTAAAATCACTTCCATTATTTTTAGCCACGATCTTGGCAGACAAGAAGTTTAAAGTTGAAATCAACAGGTACTTTTCTGGAATTAATATAAATACAAATTAAATACTGTAAGCAATTGATAAAGAATTTTATTCAGATTTCTTATTTTGTTTCTACTATAATGGTTTGATTATTTAATACAATGTTGAGCTAATTGAGTGGTGTTTAGTAGTGGTCTGGATCCAATTACTAAATTCAAATCTTAAGTTCAAAAAGATTACAAATTAATAAATCATTAAACTAAATAGCACCAAATTAATTGGAGAGTGCCTAAAATTAATTAAAAATAAAAGAGAGGCCTGAGTGACTCTACATGCCCCCCCTCATTGCACAGTTAAGGCTGCGTTAACAGTTGGACTGTAGGACCACACAACAACTTTTGGGCTTCTTCAATCATTTCTATGGCCAATACATCATCCCAAGATGAAACTTCTGTGTAGTGGGGTCACCTAGTGACCTGCTAACATTTTGCAATCATAACAAATAATGGTGTTGATCTGTAGTCTACACTCTGTGTCTATGACAAAGTGGATCAAGTTGACTGAGCAGGTTCGATCCTTATTGTTAAATGTCCATCTCAACCTATTCTTAGTTTCTTCTGATATGTTGTCTCTAATTAAACAAACCACTTTCTGAGTAGCAATAAAGTACGGATGTAGGATCTCATTGCCAACCTTAGATGTTTTAGCTTTATGTTCCTCAGCTTTTCAGGACCTAATACTAGCTGAGTCATGGGAGGAAGGACTGGGACTGGAAGGGGGTTTTGAGTCAACACAGGGCAAGGTTATGTTTGACAATTGGGCAAAAGGCACTCTATGCTCCTCAGATTCATGCACAGAGAGTTGTCTCCATGCATAGTCATCTGAGCTGCTATGGGTGTCTTCTGCTGGGTGCTCTCATTTCTTTCATCTGATTGTCTTGGTGTCATTGATCTCTTCATTTTGTCTTGTGGGTTGATTCATCTTCACACTCAGCATCTAGCTGGAAGTTGGTTCTCTGTTTGCTTCATAGTTACTAAACAAGGATATGAGATTAAGGTCCCATTCCTTGGTATTTAAATGGTCTAAATATCTAGCTTTTTGTTTAGGCAAAATATGAGTAGCTATAGTGTTGCTACTACTACTGAGGTTACTATCATACTCAACCTGTGTAAGGTCGTCTTCCTCACATTCAGTGAGGTTATTGTAATACTCTATCTCATTAATGCTGTCATCAATGAGAGAAAACTCATTATTATTATCAATGACTGCATTTTGTATATCTTTGATTGTTCATCTAAGTTGATGAAAATGGGCGACTTTACCATTATCTAATAAGTACAAGTGGTGATCTAACACCTTAACTATTTTAAAGGGTCCTTGCCAATTAGTGGCAAGTTTTTGTACTTGGTTAGCATCAGTGACCTGACGAGGAAAATAAGCAAATACAGAGTCTCCAATTTTATGAGGTTCACCATACAGCTTTTTGTTGATGTTTCTTTTCTGGCAAATAACAGACTGATTGGTATTCTGGCAGATAGAAAGGTGTACTTCCTGGAATTCTTTCAGTGCCTGGTTCACAAAATTATCCAAGGTTGATTTGTTGTAGTCTGGAAACATGATCAACAGGGGAGTGCTTGCTTCACAGCCAAACATGGCTTTGAAAGGGCTCACTTTGGTGGTGGAGTGAACAGTGGTACTGTAAAAGAATTCGGTTGCTTCTATGACGCATCTCCAATTTCAACCAGTGGTGCAGGCCACAGTGACTCTGATCAGTTTAATGATGGTGCGGTTCAGTCACTTGACAACTCCATTTGACTGCGGATGGTAAGCAATGGTAAAATCGTGTTTGATCTCGAGTTCTTTCATGAGAGTGGACATTAAAGAGTTCTCAAACTGAGGACCACAGTCAGAGACCAAATGCTCCATAGGCCCAAGCTTAAAGATCAATTCTTTCACGATTCTTTCCTGATAACTTCAGCAGTTGTATTGTCAAGAGGGATAAGTCATGCGTACTTAGTAAAGTGATCTATCAAGACCAGCAGATATTGAAATCCTTATTCATCCCTTGACAGTTTTTCAATGTCCATGTGGACTACCCAACTATGGAGCTCAGCTCTCTGCTCTGGAAAGTTTCCAGCTCCTTGAAGCAGACATGCTTCACACTTATCAATCACATCTTGTACAGTAGCTTGAATACTGATGGTAATGTAATGAGTGTTAAAGGTTCTCTCTGTTTGGATAATCCTGAGATGACCATGTTCATGGATCTTCTAGACAAGATCTCACTTGAAATACTCTGGGATTGCCAGACAGTTGTTCCTACTATGAGCATAGAGGAGTCCAGCTTTGGTAAGCTTCCAATGATACTGTTGGAAATATCTCTTATCAAAGTCACTGATAGCTCAGTCAGGGTTCTTGACCTTAAAGATAATTTCAGACAAAACCTTATCATGTGATTGAGGGGTGGCAATTTCCTTTTCCAAAATCTCCTCTTTCACCATGATAGGGAGGATCACTTTCCCATTCTAATCTGCATTGATGTCAGGGAGGAGCTCATACTCACAAGCAGGGATAAATCCAGATGGAGTTTTTTCACCTGGTGGATTTCACATGTCTCTCTTATAACTTGGCAGAGCATTGAAATAGTCAGCATTGAGATGCAATCTCCTGGGACAATGAGTGATAGTAAAGGTGAAGTTGTTGAGGTATTCCAACCATTGGGCAATGATGTTCAACTTGTTGCCAGAGAATTTCTTGAGCCATGCTAGTGCGGAGTTGTTGGTATGAATTGACAACCTAAGATGAAGAATCAAAACTTCTTCAGACTCTCAATGAGCACTAGCATTTCCGACTTTGTTGCTCCATAATTCAGTTCAGCATTGCAGAGCTTCTGGCTGAAATATTGTACTGGGCATTCCTGGCCATTGATCATTTGACTGAGCACACCACTGATGGCAACTGAACTCTCGTCACAATTGACAATAAATTCTTTTGTGTAGTCTGGCATGTTCAGACTGGGGATCCGTCTGAGCTCTTGCTTCACAGCATCCAGCTCCTCTTGCTCAACCCAGGTTCAACAAAATTCAGTGTTTTTTTGTAGTAGATTAGAGATATGCTTGGTTTGGTTGGCTAGTTCAGAGATGAAGGAGCCATAATAGTTAAGAAAGCCCATCAGGCATTGGACATCCTTGTGTGAGCATGGAGTTTCAATTTGGTCAAGATGGTCTTTCACATTGTTCTTAATAGATATTCTCCCAGGTTCAATCACTCTTCCCAAGAAGGTAACTCATTTCACCATTTACCTGGAGTCCAGAGTTGTACAGGATCTTGAGAGTGTGACCCAATTTATCTAAGTGGTCAGAGAATGTGTGTCCAGCAATGAGAATATTGTCCATGTATGTGGTGATCCCAGGTTCATGAACATTAGCCCCATTCCATAGTACATGCATAATGTAATGCTGAAACATAGCCAGAGTGTTACAAAGCCCAAAGGCCATGTACTTCCACTTGAAAAGGCTGTAAGGCGTAATAAAAGTGGTCTTTGGGATGTTGGCAGGCTTCATCAGTATCTGCCAATAGGCTTTACAGAGATCCAAGCATGAAAATAACTTATAATTGCTGGCATCATATAGGAGATCCTTGATGCAAGGTAGCAGATACGCATTCTTGACTGTGATATCATTTAGTCATTGAAAGTTGACACAGAGGCAGTACTTCTCGCCTTGGTGAATAAACACCATAGGTGCAGCATATGGACTATTACTGTTCTGTATGATCCCACTTTCAATGAGATTCCTAAGGATCTGTTCATACTCAGCTCTTAAGTTCTCAGGTACCCTTCAAACTGGCAATCAAATGGGGTGATCACTCTTAGTTTCAATGGCATGTTGTTCCCCAATGGCCTTCCCAACACTGATTGATCTGTAATTAAACACATTGTGATGCTGGCACAAGAGGGCAGAGAGTGCGTCACATTCTTGTGGACTCAGATGTCCATGAGTTCTCTCATTCACAGCTGGGATCCAAACTGGATCACTTGGTTCACTTAGGTTGTGAATTTGCAGTAAGAATGGGCAGAGAGGCTGCAACTTTGAGTTTGAGTCAGACCAGCATCACAATGATCAATGTCTTTGTTGGATCCATCTGGATCAGGCATGCAGAACTATTGAGCACAGTAATGTAAGTCTTTCCATGAGAGACATGACAAAGGTCCAGAGAGAGATGTAGACCATGAATGCATTTTCCCCTTTGTCCTGAGATCATGATGTCCCCCACATAGGGAGAGCTCGTAGAGACAGCAACTCATTGCCAGTACCATGGTTCCATGACAATAGTATTGGTTAAAGTTAGTAAGATTTCTTTGTTAAGAATAGCAGTAAGCTCCTCCTGTGGCTTGCTTTTGCAAATAGAGAGAGTGTTGGTTCCATAATTGATTATGCATGCATTCCTCTTGAGGAAGTTGTTTCCTAGAATGACATCATATGGCAGAGGCTGATTGCAGGTGTCAATCACAATTCTTGATGGATCTGCAACTTGAGGTTTTTGATCTGGCCCTTCAGTGAAATGGTATTTCCCAAAGCGTCCAACAAACAGGCAGTGGAAGGTAAAAGATCCTCTCTATATAAGCAAAGCTTGTTGCAACAGGTGTTGCTTATGATGGATACAGAAGCTCCTGTATCAATGGTGGCATTAGTGCATAGCAATGAAGTTATCACCAAACATCATGTGCATGGTTTTCAGGCAGTGGTGCTTCAACTAATTTAAATGGTTGACAGACTTGAAGGGTGTTGGGAGTACATGCTTCAATGGAAGGCTCATTGATGATGATACCATCCCCATCTGCAATTAGGCGGATAACTGCCCCACTCTGGGTACAAATGTGAGCTGACTGTCTTTCAGTGTCTGTCTTCTTCTGCACTGTAGCAGAACTCAAAGAGGTTAAGGATTTCATGGTTGCTTGACCCATCTTCAGGTCACCAGCATCTCTCTCAATGCGTGTAGTATTCTGTAGCATATAAACAATGCTAATCGCCTTCTTAATAATAGAGTTCAAATCATCTTCTGGATCACATTTAAGTTTTAGGCAGCTCCTGATGGTAGAAGGGAATCCCTGACAAATGTAAGAGAAGAGATTGTGTCTTGAGTATTCTGGAGTTAGTTTGCTGAGGCAAAAGAGTCTATCGACTTGTGTTATGTAGGTCCTCACATCGTCTCCCTTCTTGAAGGAAAGATCACATAAAAGCATCTTATATTGCTGTTTGATGTGAGGTGCTTTGTAGTGGTCCTCAAAGTGACAAATGAGTAACTGATAATTTGTCTTAACTTCCCTATCCAGCATCATGTACTAATTGTATGCAAGGCCTTGAAGGAACATGGGAAATTGTGCAGCAGCAGCATCTTGAGTGGTCTTATACTGCTTCATTGTAAGCTCAAAAAGAAAGAACCACTCATTGAACAACTGTGAAATTTCATCTATTTTGCCAGTAAATTTAGGCAATACTCAGTGTCAATGGAAAAGATTTGATTGTTTGTTCCCTGGTGCTTTGGTGGGCAAAATGGATTGAGTGGAGCATGGCCCATGAGTTGTCATAGACCCGACAGTGTCACTTGGAGGAGAAGATGGAACAATTTTAGTAGTTGGGGTAACTGAGACATTCACGGGTGCTGAAGGCACAACTGTTACACTCAGAGTACAAGAGCTTGGCATAGCTACTGTAACTAGCATTGCGACTTGAGAAAGGGTAGACTGAGTGAAGGTAGGTGCTCCACTTGTAAAAGAGGTAATGGGGGGTAATGAATGGTGGTGTCACAGGAGACAGAGTAGGTGCTGACAAAGCATGAGAAAGGTGGGCAGACATTGTATGTGAGACAACCCTTTGTTCAGGGGAGGTAGTAGAACGTAAATTATATCCGGTGAGAGCCAATACTTCTGCAATTACGTAGAAAAAATTTTTATATTTTCTCTTCACAGGATTCATACAAAGCAACTAAATGAATTTACAAAAATGGCTGTATTTATAGGCACTGCATAATACAATGTAAAAAATCTTACAAGTAATAATCAAGATAAAAATGCACTAAAATGAGTTTTTTACACTTGCTGTGAGAGCGAAGCGGGCGGCAAAGCTGTGTGCTGTAAATACGGCGGAAAGAAGATTGGTGGTTTCAAATAAGATAAGCATCTGGAAGGTTGATCGGCAGGGTTTTGGTGCGTAGATATCCAAATAATCGAGAGATCTTTGATTTTAACAAGATGAGTTAAAGTGATTGCGACCAGGAAAGGTAAACCATATAATTTGCCAGAACGTAGTCCTTGTACGAGAGCCCAGTTGTCTGACACTATTGTGGAGCCAGGAAAGGCGTAAATTATAGCTATTACAATTGCTAAGGATTCCTTAAAGAATATATTTGATTGTAGAGGAGCTTGGAAAGAGAATATGTTGTTTTGTGGTGTGACAATACCCAAAGAAAAATCTGATGCATTGGTATACCAGACGTCTTGGTTAGTAGAAAAATACGATGATGACCATGGCATACTAAGATTAGATTGCCTGATAAGGAAAGTGACAATATGTTGAGCGATGTCAAAACGTGGGTCTTGGATATTATACAGAGGCTGTAATACATTGAAAGTTGAGATCAATGGCCAGACAAATGTAAGATGACCTAAAATGCACTGTCGTTGTTTGAGAGACAATTGTTTTAAAGGAATTTCAGCGAGGAGTTTCATAAGATGATGACGTTCGTCAGTGGCAGAAATTGAACGAGATGAAGTAGACAAGTTAAAACCAAGAAATTGCGTAGATGTAGTTAAGCCAGAGGAAGTATTAAGTTGAATAGAGTGGATACCAAGTTGATTTATTGTGTAATTCCATTGTTCGATGATAGGTAATTTATTAACATGAAAAGCGAGGAGAATGTTGTCTGCGTGGGCCCATGCGAGAGAGACATGTTTACGAATTGGAAAGAGAAGACTATTACCTAATAATTGACAGGGCGCAGCTGAGTAGGATAGACCCATTGGGGCACGGTTAAAAAAGAAAGATCATCCGCGATGGTCTATAAATGTAGTTTTGTATTTATCCTTTTGTTGAATGGGAATATGGTAATATGCAGATTTTAAATCAAACTGGATGAGAATGTGATCCATCAGTGGTATCGACTTACGTGCTATTTTTAAAAAAGATGGAAGATAAAACTTAATAAGTGAACAATTTTTGGTAAAATGAGAGTAGTCGACGATGAGTCTGAGTTTTGTTCCAGCTGATTTAGGCACGAAAAAAGCCCTAGAAACGAAGGGAGATCTTTTGACTGCTGGCGAAATAATATTATTATCGATATGAGATTGTATGATAGCATCAGCATGAGCAAGGCGAAGATTATCAGTAATTTTTGAAGGCTTACAGACTCTATGTGGCGAAAAACGTTTAAAGTTGATATGCAAAGACATGAGGCACTGAATACGTTTAGGCATAGAAGTAAATTTTGCTAGTAAGTTCCAATCAATTTCAGGTATATTAAATGAATACGTAGATTCCGAGATATGTGTCAAATTTGAAGAGTTGTTAGTAGTAAATGATCGAGAAAAAGTGTTCATGGCGGAGTCAGTAAAAAAGTTAACTGGTTCATGAGATAATTCAATTTGAGGAATAAGAAATTTGGCTAAAGCATCAGAGGATAAAGTTCGTCCAGAAATAGTAGCTAATTCGTTAATCTGATCAATTTGAGCTTGTGAATTGTAAGGGTTAGGAAAACTAGATGTGGCCCTAGCTTGAAAGTCGGTCAATAATTGTATAACTTGAGAATATTCAAGATGAGCAATACGAGATATATAGTTTTGAAAATTAGCAACTGCCGAGTCAGGTATATTAAAACTGATATTAGAGAAATTAACCTGTATTAATCTGGGCAAAGGAGGAGGCTGCTGAACAACAGGCTGCTGTTGTGATAGAACATGTACGCTTATAGGAGTTGAATGCAAAATAGGATCTGGCATATGAGGAGGAGTGATTTCCACCACTGAGACTTCAAGATTGATAGGAGATGAAAAAACTGCTAACGTGTTGAGTGATGAGGCAGAGAATGATTGTAATGAGTGAGATCCGAGGGCGTCATCAAAAGTGGTAATGTGAGATGGAGGACTAACGATAGTTTCCTCTTCTTCCTCTTCCTCGATTGTTTCTGGTATTCGATTGGTACTGTGGTCTGTAGTTTGTGTTGGCAGGATTATAAAAGTGGAATCGATTATTCCTGAACTGCTGTCGTTGGTTGTCTCGCTTTGCGAGAACAACTCTTGATTTGTCCGAGATGTGTTCGTAGTCTTCAATGAGGTGTCTGAGAACTTCGATTTCGAAATGGTCACGAGAAGGTGTTTGGGGTGACGAGATAGCTTGATCCAGTTGGTTAGTGACATTAGGAAGCTGATCAATGTTGAACGGTTCGCTAGATAAAAGCGGTTGAGTAGATGGCGAGGGAGTGAGAGGATGCGCTGTAGTAGCTGTAGGCTGAGTAGGATTTGCGTGCTGTGCATCGAGTTGAACTAGTCTTTCAGAAATTTTGTTGAGAACTTTTCTGAGAAATTATCAAGAGCCTTGTCCAAAAGAGTGTGAGTTACATACTCAGGTTCCTCTGGGGGAGTCAGAGGGGGATGCAGAACAATTCCTGAATTCACATCTCCAAGGCTGAGATTGAGTCAAGCAGGCATCTATCATGCTGCCAAGCAGTGGTGGCTTGTTGTCTCATTTTGGCTTGTAAGGCGTCAAAACGGGCTTTGCAGGAACAGCACTGTGAGATTTGTTCATCAAGGGCTTTTCTGAGTTGTTGAACCTCAGGTGACAGTGATTCAGAATAAGGTGATGGGGTGTATACAAAAGAAACGGATTAGACAGAGCAGAGGGAGCAGGAGTTTCTTGCAACAGAACTTCAGAGGGTGTGGATATACCAGAAATGGGTTTGGGGGGTAGGAGTCAGTAAAACAACAACAGAATTAAGTCCAGTTGTATGGGGGACAGCGTCCAAGCTACCAGTGCTCACACAGGGGAAACCCTGAGTGGGAGTCCCATTATGAGAATTAGAAAAATCAATATCCATAAGAACAAGAATAATTAAACAAGTAAAAGTAAAGTAGGGGAAAAAGGTTCCAATAACAATTCCAATAATGTAGGAGAAACATTCAACTGTGTAGGAGAAATAAAAACACTTGACAGATGGTAGCAGGTCATAGGTACACAATCCAAATTCTAGAAAAACAATACAAACCAATATAGCACTAAGAAAAAGTAAGAATTAAGTCAGAGCTCAGTGACAGCATCAGATTGCAGAGCTGGCAAATGTAAAACTACACATAAGGTGAAGTTGCACATTGATGAGTGGAGAAGTAGATGATGGTCAGGGGAAATCCATCCCAATAGAAAAACGAAACCAAATACAATAGAAAATAGAAAAGCATTATAACAGTTCTTTTTCACTTCACAATCAGAAAGTGAAAAATGGGTGACCACTTCTGTAGGCACACAAACTTCACGACTGGAGTACATCTCCAAACACTGATCCATCTGCACACAGTAACAGAATGGAGTAGATAGTTTAACAGACACTCCAGAGTGTCCAAGAATCACGTCAGGGTCACCATGTATAATCACAGGATGCATCTAGCAGCTCAAGTGGTACAAAGGTTGCAGAAGATTACCATCACCAAGAACATCCCATGCTCTAACAAAACAAATGAAGATAAGTAATTTGCCAATTTCATTGTAGAAAAAAGTAATTCCAAGATGGTTAAATTAGTGACCAATTCAAACTGCATCTTGCTGAAGCCAAGCCATTACATTCCATCCTTACAATCCAAGGTGCTAATTGTGTGTCTCAAGTTGTAATTTCTAGCTCAATACAAATAATTTATCTCAGTGTTTATCTTCTCAGCTCATGTGATAAAGATATTAAATAATGTGCAGTTACCACATATTCATGTATGCTAATGGCATAGTATATTCACATTGTGTGATAGTTTGTGCATGTGCAATTGACAGATGTAGTAGTTCTTTTATTGCCTATGCCTATCCATAGCCTAAAGTGACCACAATATAGGCTCACATCTGTCATGGAGCTAGTTATCACCCCAGGCACAGCAGAGTATCTCCCACATTATCTCCAGATCTTACAAGTTCATTATTATAAAATTCATACCAAAGCTAAAAGGGGTTAGTAATGATAAAAACAATAAAGAGCAAATGTTCTCCAGTGAGAACAAAATTTATTTGACATTTGATTACATTGTGTTCCCTATTTATAACAAGAAAAGGTAAATATTTACTGTTTTACAAAAGTTAAGTTGTTTCCCTCACAAATTAACTGAGCAATTACAAGTAATCTAAAGCTCAAGTGGACAATTACTAAATTCTTAAGTTTGAACAGATTACAAATTAATAAATCATTAAACTAAATATCACCAAATTAATTGGAGAGTGCCTAAAATTAATTAAAAAGAAAAGAGAGGCCCTGAGTGACTCTACATAATCAGAAAAAAAGTGTGAAGGGAATGCTGTGAATATAACAACTCAAATCTCATAATTATTAGCAGATTTGTCTTTGAAGTATGTCCCAGTTAGTAGCTCATGTTTGTGTAGCATCATCCAAATAATCAGAAATAAGCTGCAAACATTGCAGAAGAGAATAAGATTGAAAAAGAGTTGATTAAAAATATTATAATTAGATCAGTTGCTATTATTTCAGATTAATTTGTAAAATGCAACCAAGAATAAAATATGTGTTAAAAAAGAGATATTTGTATCTGTCAATAAAAATACTTTTGACTAAACGATGCTTATGTTATTTTATAGCCACCATATTGGCAGAAGTTTAAATTTGAATCAACAGGTACTTCTTTTGGAATTACTATAAATACATTGAAACTTATTGTAAGAATTTGATAAAGAATTTTACTTAGAATTCTTATTTTCATTTTCATTTATGGTTTGATTATTTAATACAATGTCGAGCTAATCGAGCAGTGTTTAGTAGTGGTCTGGATACATCACAGGGAACGATTCGAGGGTCTCTGTGCCAGACTACTAAAGTGCACTTAAGTTAAGGTGTGTTTACAGCTTATCAATGAAATATAATATTTCACAATTGAGTACTCAATTAGCACAAATTCAGCTGTAAACAGCTGTGAAAGACGATCAATTAATAAAACTAATGAAATCAAAAGAATGCGTAATCAAGTTTATCAATTGCGCTAATACTGCTGTAAACACTTGAAAGACGAGCATATTTCCACAATTGAGATGAAAGACGTGATCAAACCACTTTTGATATTTTGTCTTTCATTCCTTTCATAATTAGTCATTACAGTAGTGTAAACATTGAATCAATTATATTCATTTGAAACTAGGCATGCAACAGGAAAGGATCATGACCCAATTGCTTGAAAAACTTAAAGAATAAACATTTCTGTGGGATATCTCTAATCCCAAATGTTTTGAACTATAAGATTCAATTGGGATTAGTCAGCTGTAAATGCTGTATCAATAACAAATAAAAGTGTGATAAACAAGTTCAATTGAGACACTGTAAACAGTGTATCAACAACAATGCATTCTTCTCAATTTAGAGGTATTATAATTCATTGATGAGCTGTAAACCCACCTTTAGGTGTAGGGGTTTTCTCTCAATTAGCTGACTATCACTTCATCTCTACATGTATTAGATAAGTTAACTGTCAACAAATGGTTGGATGACCAAACTCTAGGAAATATTCTATTACTATTTTAGATCTAAATTAATGACCCATAATCAACCAATAAAGCAACCATACATGTAGTAAATTATAAATGTAGGTTAGGAAGTTGTTCAAACTAAATATATTTAACTAAGCCAATATATTTTGGTAATGGCTTCATGTAATATTAAATGAACAACTAGTAACAAGTCTGGTTGCAAATAGAGACAACACTTTCACATAATAGAGCTTAAGTCGAGTTTTGTCTTGTTTTGAGTAAGCACTGAGCTAATGTAGGGTACACATAAGCTATTTTGATTGAGCTGAGAAGTTATAGAAGTTACCACATGGCTTCGTCACCTAAAAAGTGAACAGTTAAATCGAGGTTACATAAGTTAACAGGAGTAACAACAAGTAAATCCTTACCCACAATAACACAGCTAACGTTATAAAGTAACAGTAGATAAACAGTGATGATGCCTGGTAGAGGATGTTACATTTGCATGACTGTAAAAATTGAGTACAAAATATTGTTATTCATTTATTTACCACTACAAATAACATGGACTTGTGAACTGATGATTAACTTCAAAAATAAATGTTACTACTAATCCCGTATAACCTGAAGTGGTAACCTACAATTTCTTACAAGTAACATTACTAGTAATTTACTAGTCAGTATATTTACTAGTAAGTAGTAACTTGTCAATTTTAACATTGAAGCTTATGTTACTTTTACACTTAATTGTGGTTACTTATTTTATTAATCCTTTTCATGCAATGTAGGGAGAGCAAACAGCAGAAAATTGTAAATGTACTCTACTTTTGAATTAATGTTTTTAGTTATTTCTGCTAAAAGTTTTACCAAATATTGAGGTAAATATGTCCAAAGTTAAATACTATATTAATTTTGTCAGTAAATCTTATAAATATTCATAAAAAATATTTTAAAAAAAATCTCTAATTATATCCACAAAGCTACTCTATAATTTGTAAACTCTGTAAATAATAAAGCACCTCTTATAAGTATATATTTATATATATATATATATATATATATACATTGGTGGCCATAAATTTTCATGCAGTTGAATAAAATTAATGTTATGTTTCTACTAGAAGCTGATATTTTAGAATGTTACAATATTTTTGCTACATTAGATATATCACATTCCTAATTATTATTCAGGTGAAAAATAAAATGTTAACATTAGTAGGATGCATATTCCAGGATGTTTCTATTTTCAACAGGCGACCACTCTTGGACAAAAAGGTTTGCACACAAGGTTTTCTTCCATATTTTCTCTGCCAACTTATTTGCTTAACTTTTTCACTGATTCCAGCAAATCAGTATTGTTTTTGATAGGTCATTTAATTAAATCATGCATGTACCAACTATCCCCAAATTATATACAAGCTCATTATTTCAAAGCATCTTGCTGCTGCATCAGTTGGACAGATTTTGAAAGAAGTCAGAGTGAACAGAGGCAATTATTCATGACTTTGTCAATCATTTTAAAGCAGTTGACAATTCTGCAAAGAAAATTGCTGTAGGACATTGGGTCATTGTGAATTGCTATATTTGTTAAAATTAAGCTATGTTTGTGCAATAAACTCTACATTTGTCAACTTCCAGCTGAATTATTCTTTACATTGCTGGTTTATTATAAAGCTATATTTAGGCTGTCATTTTCAATAAAATTTATCTTTGTTCTAAAGTATTGATTCAAGTAGTAGTCTGTACATACATCCATTGCTACCACTGTGAGTGTCATTATCATATTATCATTAGAATTCTTTAATAACAAAACTATTACCTGTACATAGCAACATATATATTTTGCTAGACATACATAGCAACATAATATAATTATTTTAGATTGAATATAATATAACTATTAGATTGAAATAGCTTTGGAAGACTGCTAAGTATTTGTAATGTGCAAATAGTGACTAATAATATTCAAAATTATGACATTTATTTCCTCTCATTTGGTTGCCATACCATATTTAACAATCTAAACTGAATAGAACACTAATTGAAATACAGTTATTCATTCAAAAATGTAAAATTTGCTTACAATTTTAGTAAAAATTTGTCTCTACAGGTCAGTTTTTTTACCAAAATAAGAAAATTTCAATCCAACATACATTGTCAAATCTTTTTGATGATATATACAATGCTTAAGCATGAACAAGGTATGATTATCAGAAACATTGGATGAGTCAGTCAAAATTTTATCATTTGCAGATTAAAATATATATCTGAATAATTTTCATGAAATCGAATATAATCTTTTATCATTTAACTTAGATTACAATTAAATAAGAAACTGCATTCTTAAGCCAAGGAATAAATTTTGATGTCTTTTTTGATGTACTTGATACTTCAATCTCATTCATGTTTATTTTAGTAAATTTTATTCAAATGATTAGCTAGGTTGATCTGTATGCTGTCACATTTGAAGGAAATGAAGTTGCAGAAGTGACACAAAGCCTATCCCAATAACATTTCCCCCAAGTCTGATGTTAACAAAAATTATATACTTTTAGAGACCATATTTCAATGAAATTGTAAGTATATATTATATATATATATTTCAATTAGCATTATATTAAGTTTAGATAATTGAAATCCAGAATTACAAACCAGATAAATACAACTATGTGTTATTATTATGGTGTTCCTGGTTGAATCTCAACTCTAAGGCAAAAATGACACCTACATCACTATCCAAAAAAACACTTACAAAAATGCAGGAACAAGAAGTCAGGTTATTCTACATTTGAGAAATATTGCATTTATCTTATTACAATTTTTAGAGATCTAAATTTCTTTATATTAGGAACCTAAGTATATTCTCTTTACTACTTTTCATAGCATAGACCTTAGTTTGGTTCATATTCAGTAACATTGGAGATTACAGTTGCATTTTTATATTTTTTATATTATGAATAATTATTAATACCTTAGTTATAATCAAGTTGCTATACCTTTCCAATTTTAACTATTTATTTACCTAAACTTAACTTCAAGCTTAAATGAACTCAAAACATGGGATTTGAAAAGCTTTATTCCATGTGCTCTAAGCTGTAATTGACAACTAGGCTTTTAGTTTTTTAGTCAACTTTTAAGTTGAATTTTCTGGATAGGAGTTTGTGTAAATGTTAAGCTTGCAAAGTATTCAACTACTTTTCATGTACTCATCAACTACCACTTTAAACTGTAGTGACAAGATATCATTGTATCAAGAAGATTTTAAGCACTTTAGGAAATCTTTACACAGCAAGACTTGGTATTGAAATTAAGCTATAAACTAAATGTAGTGGTAATCATCTCTAATGAGATGCAATGTTGCAATTTTAATATTAACATTGGATTTTATCATGTTAAATTGCAAAAATTTGCAAGTTAAAATTAACTAATTGTTTTACAGTAAAATGAACATTTACTAGAAAATGCTAAGGCAACAAAGTATGTTTAAATGACTTTAACAAAAGTTGTGATTTGTAGTTATCTAACTAGAGTAATTTTATAGTCTTAGAGTATTCTTAAGCTGAATAAAATTTGTTATTTGAACTAGTTTTACTCTTAAAGCTTTCATGATCTTGTATCAATGAAATGTTTACATTCCAAGTTGAGAAACTGTTAATTATCAATAAAAGCTTTAATTAATAGAAAATATATTTTGCAACAAAAATTACACAAACTCTAAAGAAATTAGAACATTACTTGAATGTGTAAGTATTAGTTTTGGGCTGCTTAATGATGAGAGCTGCAGCTAGAATCATTCAACTGTGCATATTTTTTTCAGTTCATGCTTAACTTACCTTAACAATGGGGGTTTTAAGTAGCAAAAGTTCACAGTTTAGATGCCAGCAACTAACATATTATCATTGGACAAAAGTGCCAAGCTTTTGGTAGTCTTCCTACATTAGTTTATTATTGTTTGCTTGACATTTTTTGTAAAAGTGCTTGTTTTTGTTAGAGATTTTCTTATAAAAAACAACTTAAGCTTGTTAAGCAATGTTAGTTGATTTGTATAGATCCTCTAAAATTCTTGAAAAACACATTTTTGCCCATTGCTCTGTCAATAATGCAGCAATCACCATGAAATTTTTTGAGGTTTATAAAGCTCCTCAAGTTGAAGATTTTAAGTTTATTGCAAGCCTGATCATGCTGAAATTGCGCCCTCTAGTGGAAAAAATTTTTTTTGCTGTCATCAATGATTTTTGGAGAGAGCTTATGCAAAAAATTTTCAAAGGAATTTGAAAATTAAGAGTTTTTTTAAATTCCCAGCATTAGAAGTGTATATACATTTTTTAATTAGCCTGAATTTTTAAATTTTTTATACTATTTATTTGAAAAAATCTATTTTTGAAAATTTTTTTTCATTTTTTCATTCTAGTAATCTGAATTTTAATTACAATTGTTTGAAATTTCAAGACAAAAATTTAACACAGACATTTATTTTTCAAAAAATTTTTTTTTAAACTATAGTTGGCCCTAAGATATTTTACCTTAACTTTAGGAGGTTGTAGCAACAAAAAATTTAAAAATATCACAGCTCCATTTGAATTTTAAAGCAGCAAATTTCACTGAAAAATTTGGTTCTCAACATGATTGCTCTAAGATCAATATTGGCTCAACTAGGCTGGCCAGAGCTGGGCTAATTTTTCAGAAAAGATATTTTCTTTAATAACTTTTGATGTAATGAAGCTATAAATAACATTTTTACACAAAAATGCACATTTGAAAAAGATTATAATTTTTTATACCTGTCTCAATATGGTAATGTTAAAAATTTCATCTAAAAAACTTTTTCTCAAAATTTACAATTGTTACTTTTAGGCATTTACATTAATACAAGAAATAACATTCAAAAACAATTTTTCCAAAATTCCATGTCAATCTTCCATAATGGCAAATTTTTTCTTTTAGATATGAATATTATAGGATGCGTTAGTAATTTTTTAAAAATTATAGTGATTTTTCATGAAAAAAGCTGTCTATAAATCTGCACTTACTTTTTAATATTATTAAACTTTAAAATTTTGTTATAAAATAGTACACTTTACATTAGGACAAAATTTATAAACTTACAAAAAATTGGTGTTTTTTTAAATGTATATTAGGGATGATGAAAATTGATATTATGGATAAACCTTGAAAATTCATTTACATTTTACTCCATTTTATTGATATCTGTGATCCATTATGTCAGTTTCTTTGAGATTTTACTGTGATTATTGAATATACTGGGATTTCTGGGTTTTGATAATATAAGTTTTTCAGAGCATTGAATGCTACATCACAGTAAAGATTGATGTTTCTACATTGATTAAAGACTGGAAAATGCATTTCTGGCATAAAATTTCTAGATTTAGAAGCCATTTCACTGTCATTCAATTAATTAAATGTGAAAACTCAAATTTGAAAGATTTCTTTTAAAACTGCTCTTTAACTACAGCCTCATATGAAAAACTGATACCATATTTAGATTCTACAGCTCTCAAATTATTTAAATATGCTAATCTTTAGTATTAAAAGTCAATCTAAATGTTGTATTGCAAAATTTTGTTGAGTACATTGGTATTATTCTTAAGATTCCTCTAAGAGGTTTGATTCTTTTGAATCACCCTAAAGAGGATTTGTTTTAAAATTGCTCATTCTACCTAAATTTGAAGCTTTTGAATTGATTTCTACTATTAAATTTTTACTTTCAGCTGTCATTTCAGCTTAAATTGATGAATTGTATGCAATTTCTTTGAGATTTGGTGAAAACAGTAATTTCATTAGATAGATTTATAAATCACTATTTCAATGTTGTTATAATTGAAAAAATGAATTCAAATTTGGATTGTAGGGGTTTAAAATTTGTCATAAATTTGTTTTTTACTTGTTAAGCTGATTTGTGAGCTATTGATTTTAAATTTTACTTAATGTTGACATTATATGAAAGTTGCTGTAAATAAATCCATTTTTTGTAAGGCCTTCATAAGTTGATTTTTGTTCTAATTTTTCCTTAGATTTCATTTATTTCCATTGTCAATGTATGGATAGAGGAAATGGTGGAGGGGAGAGTAGATGCACCTGACAGTGAAAAAAGGTTTCCTCTTCTTAAAGTGGAACCATTTTATATTAAATAGATAGTAAGTTTCTTAATTTCTAAGAAACTTTTTAAAAGCAAAAACATTCATTTCTAACCTTTATAATAATAGTTTTAATTATTAACAATTTTAGCAATTATTTGCTCAGGTTAGTAAAGTTAAGAGTTTGTTTGTTTCTTTGTGTGTTTAGAAGTTATTGCTATAAATACAATATTAGTGTTTTCTCAATTTTTTTCATATTCAAATATTATGTAAGTGCATTCAACCCAAAATTTGAATGTGCAGGCTATGATATTTTGGGCTTCATTTTTATTTTGAAGTCAATTATCAAATTCTAGTGTAAAATATATAATATTTCTTAATCTTTTTTTTATACATTTCATAAGATTACTTGGCATGGAAAGTTAAGAGCACTCATATTTAGAAAAGAAATTAAAAATTGTTTTTTCAAACTGCTAAAGTCAGCAATTGTGAAATTGATGACACATTCAATAATTTGTGGGACTTTTTTCATAATACAATTAAGAAAGCAACAAATATTGCTATTTTAGCTGTGAAGCTAAAGAGATAGATATAATTGATTACAATGCATGCTGCAGTACAAAACAGAAATGAAAGCACACATAATTTTTTCAATTCAATGTTCTTATTCAATGAATAAAGAGAGCAATTGTGAAATTGATAAAACAATCAATACTTTGTGAAACTTTTTTCATATTACAACTAAGAAAGCAACTAATGTTGCTCTTTTAGCACCTAAGCTAAAGAGATATCTCATTGATTTAATACATTCTGCAGTATAAAACTGAAATTTAAATTACATAGATCACCAATTCAAAGAATACACCAAAACCACCCCTATAACTTTTTTAAGGTTTTACAGCTACTCAACTGGGGCTTTATGATTTATTGAATTAAAAACTATAAGAGCTTGAGTGAAAGTAGTAAAAATAACAGTTTATAATTGATTTAACTTAAAAAAACATTACTTTATTTAGGTAACTACAACCCAACACTTAAGTTAAAGTCGTTTCAACTGTGACAGTATTTCATGTTATGATTTTGATGTCTGTCTGAGATGGTATTGCACTTTGAAAAGTATTTCTATTGTACTAATTTGCCTTGCCCTTCACATTTTGCAAGTATCTGAAATAAATTTTATAATTTTTATGTATATTTTCTATCAGTAGTAATTTTTTAAAATAATAGAACAATAAAAACAATACAATACAATAGAAAACAAGAGAAAATAAAAATGCATATTTTCTATAACAAATTTTCACCTTTTATCAGTGCTGCTCAGTTCAATGAGATACTTAGAAACTTTTTCATCCTTTTTGAATGATTTGTTTTTATTGAAAATACTGTTATTATTGTCTTAAAATATTTCCAAAATCTTCATGCCAACTTTTACAGAAACCTAACAATACCTGTTGTCCTATTGTACTTGTAATCTATCTTGACCTCTCTGAGTAAACAAAAGTAAGACTTTCCTACTTCAGAAACAAAAAACTTAATTTTGAATATATAGAAAATTTCCAAAAACACAATTTTTGAAGACTCCATCATAGAAAACCATCTATTGTGGCCACCTATTCATACCTACAGATTTTTTCTCTTCAAATCAACTCCAAATGAGCAATACTACCTCTTGGCCAAGCTTCATTTGAATTGGGTTAGTAGAACCAGAGTTATGAAAGGTGGTATAATCTGAACCCCTGGTATAACACCAGCCCAAAAAGTGTGGTAAATATAGGGTTAATGATATTTAAAGTATCATTTAAAAGATAATGAATAAGCACTTATCTGTTGATTGAGTTTATTCCACTATTTGCAATCAGGGATTCACTTGGAATAATTACCATTACATATAAATATATTTCAATTACCTTTAACCCCTTAATGACAAGTGATGCCATTGGTACTCAATCACAAAAGATGAGTTAAATTTATCATTTTTTCATATTTACTGTTTTTTGTACTGGCATCCAAAAAATATTAGATACATCCTATGGACATCTTATGGACACAAGTAAAAAAACACCAAAAACACCTTTATAAATATAAAATAAATGACAAAAACAATATGAAATGAAAAAATTGATAGAACACTAACTTCAATTTTGTACAGATTCAATTATAATGGCAAGATTTTCAAAAATGGTGAACATTTTGAAACATGGACCAATGTATAGATATATATTGCACTGTTCACAAGAATATGGATTTTTTCTTGCCTTTCTTATACCAAATTCAACACATTGATTAGAATTTTTTTAGGCTGTTTAATTGACAATGAATTCCATTACTTTATCATTATGCAGAGTTTTGAAAATCGATGAAGCACTATTATTACACTCTAATTTGAGCCCATATCTGCATAAAATGTATGCCTGTTAGATTTCCTAAATTTTTTCTGCCAGCCACATAAACCCATAATTGCAGTATTATCATTATCATGTAAAAGATTACTAATCATAAATATTTATAATATTTAAACTTAAAAAATTTTAAACATAAAAGAAGATAGTGTAATTTAAACATGTTTACAATTTTTATAACTAAAGCAAAGACACTTTTGGAGTAAATGAATACTTGTACAAAATGTAACTAAATTTAACAAGATACAGATATCAGATATGTACAACCAGGGTGTTTTTAGTACTTAGAGTGTTAAGAACTTAATGTGCTTAAATAGAATTAAGAAGTTAAGAAATTTTTATCAACTGACTTTTTCCTTACTTGCTTTTCAAGTGTTTGTATCACAAGTTTTGGTGCTTCTTTTAAGTTTACAAATTTTGTTTAATCTTTTCAAATTTCAGATTTAGCTAATCTGTTTGTAATTTGGTTTTGATGAGCATGCAGCTTGCACATTCAAATTTTCTACTGGGACAGAACTAAGCTAGGATAGCTGTTTGTTGTTGACAACTCATCAAAAGGATTAACAGATTAATTTCATTTTTCACAATTATAATTTAAAATAAATCTAATATCTAATTTTACTAATAATATTTTAACCATTTTGAGGATGATGTTCCATTAGTAATATTTTTCCACTTAATTCCCAGCATCACAATTGTAAGAGGTTTTTTCACTTACATTAGCAGCAACCTCTTCATATAGTGAACATACATGCTACAGATAGTTCAACTGTGTTTTTATGTAATGCTAGCAATTCTCAGTGAATGCCTGGTTGCAAATAATGAAGTAAACTTAATGAAAAAATAAATGATTATTCTTTATCTTTCTTGAAATATCATATTCTGAGATTATACCTCATAGAATAGAATAATAATAAATTTATCCTGAATATGCTTGCTAAGATTTTGCAAAGAATACATAAAACTAATAAAATTGGCTGTTTAATAATTAATAAGCAGATAAATTCTATTAATAATCTATTATTATTAGATTCTGTGATATGCATAGTGGGCTTAACTCTAAGTGTATTTTCAGGATTTCCAGCAAATCACTTGCAAAAAAGCATGAATATCCTGCAATGTATGCTCTGTTAGTTGAATTCATAACAAAAACATGCCTTCCAAATTTTAGAAGAAATAGATTGGTTTTAGAATTTTACTGATTAGATCATTTATGACAGTATTGTGATTAGTTTTGTCAAAGAGAAGATATCTTCGAACAAATGTCAACCAAACTTTGTTTCTATAGGAATATAGCTACGTTTAGTAATCTTTAACCAATTACAACTGAATATATTACTTTGCCGCCTTATTTTTTAGTAAAGGTTTGCAATAATCGGATTCTTTTAATTAGGTAAAATCTAATTCTGATGTGTGTTGAAAATTAAATATATATATTAATATTTATAAATTTTCTAGATATTTTTGCATACTATAGACTCTATGAATGAAGTAAAAGGTATTTTGATAGAATTTTTTAAAATGCTTCACCTGAATTTGTAAGAGTCGTCTATATAATCTCTATGAAGTTTGTCTTTCTTCTTACATGATGTGACAATCGTTTAGATTACTTCGCGATATAAACACCTTCAAATACGTTGGTCACAGCAACTTTTATTTTTTCACAGTGCACCCCACATCAGGGTTGTCAATATATCGACTTTTGCAGATATTGAATATTGAGAGGTGATATTGATATTGACATTGATATTGACCAATGTCCAACACGTAATATTGAGTATTAATATTGACCCAATTTTCAAATATTGACTTTTGATATTGACTAAAATTTCACATATTGACTTTAATATTTCTGAATATTTCTGACATTTCTGAACTAAAAGTGGTTGTAAAAATACTTCCTGTGACGTTTCCTCCTAAAACATACTGCTATGGGAAAGAATATATTAACATAATTTAACAGTTTTTAACAGAAATAAACAGGAAGACAAATTATTAAATCAAGATAACTTCAGCAGGAGCATTGTCACTTGAACCAGCAGATGCGGATGTAGTAGCTGCGATGTCTTCTGTGACAGCTGGAGCATGACTTGGAAGAAACCGCTGATTCTTATTCAAGAACACATTCCGAGCATGAACATCAGGACGCATGCGGTTCTGCAAATAATCTTTGGAAATGCGGCAGAAAGAAAATAACCGCTCGGAATTGACGCTGGTTGGCTTGAAGTTCTCCATGTACTTCACTAAGTCAAAATTCTCTGCCTCCATGCGAAGTTCAATTTCTTCGATGCTCAAATCATCTGGAACGCCATACTCATGATCATCTCCAGGAGAGTCTGTAGTCAAACGTTCTCGAAGCGCGTCGTAAAATACACCCCTGCCATTCAACAAACCGTTGACGATATGGTTCTTATCGACCCACTTATCCAACACAGTCCGAATTGGTTCACGCAAATTCGGTTTCTTGGCTGCAAGAAAATTCAGGTACTTTATGACAGAGATGGCAGCCCTTGGACCAGAAGACCCTTTCTCCAGAAACAAGGTGGCTTTCTTGAAGGATTTCAAGGTGTCTTCAAGTCGTCTCAAGTGCTCCCAATCAAAATTTTCTAGTTCATCTTCAAACATATAGCGGAGTGACTTCTTCAGCTGAATAAACCTCACAATCATATCGAAAACGGAGTTCCATCTTGTAGCGTTATCCATAACCACCGTTGTAATAGTGCTTTTATCGCCTCGCTGCAATTCCTCAAGCTTCTCCTGCAGCTTAGAGCTGCGTTTGATCTTTCGAACAATAGTTCTCGCTAGTTCAATTTTTTCATTGTAATAACCATCAGCCATATCATCCGCTTCACCAGATTCTGGATCATAAACTTCATACATGTCATCATCATCGATCTCGTTCTGAGAGCACAGGAAGCGTTTAACAATCAAATTTATCACATGAGCTAAGCAAGGAAAGGCAAACCAACCAAAAATTTGGGCTACATTCTGCACGTCAGATCCACAGTCTGTTGTGGAAACCATGATATCACTCGGCATCACACCAAAGAGTTTCAAATGATTCTTGAGCAAGGTGCAAACTTCTTCCGAACCGCAAAATCCAGTATAATGAATTAATCCAAGACAAATCGTTTCACCACAGTACAAATACACGCCTATATATTTATTGCCGTCCGCTGATGTCCATTTATCAAATGAAATCGACATCATTTGCGTCTTATCTCTATTTGCAATGAGACGTTTGATGTTACGCAATGCCGCCTGATAGTCAGCTTCAATGCTTTCATTGATCGCATACCTTGAAAGTGCCACTCCATATTGCTTTCGGAAAAGGGTTTTGAGAGTGCGCGAGTTGACCACCTTATGAAGTGGAATGTTTTCTTCGCAGACCAGCCGGGAGGCAACTTGAATACCTTTCGGTATACCCGTTTTCACCGCTTTTGCAAAGGGCAATGCAGATTGACCGGAAGGCCGCTTCTTCGATTCCTTGGCACAAGTCTTATGATGGGTTATCAACCCGGTTGTGCTTGAATTGGGGCGTTTTATTCTCTCCCCACATTTCAGGCACTTGCTGAACTCAGTTCGTCTTCCGTTTACATACTCCTCTAAGTACCACTTGTGTATATCTAGGTCTGAACGAGTATTCCGCCGGTATTCCACAAGATCCACATCCACAGGCACAACATCCATCTGAAAAACAGTTAGTGATGTAGTTAGTACTAATAAAAAATGGTTTGTAACGCTTCCACAAAATGGATTTGAAATATTGACTTATATTGACTTTTCGTGATTTTTTGCAAAAAACAGCAATTTTCGGATTTTGGATATTGATATTGACTATTGAAATCGACTTTTCAGATTTTTGAATATTGATATTGATATTGACTGGCCAAATATTGACTATTGATATTGATATTGACATTGTTTTGACAACCCTGGTCCCAAGCAGATATTAAAGATTTCATAAAATGCAGACAATCTGATTGGAGGAAAATACATGTTGACGTCATTTATATGACGTCGTCAAAGTCCGAGGCATTAAAGTCTGAGGCAGGTTTTAAAGATTTCCTTCTCTTTGTTCTAATTTTGATGTTATGAAGCTTGAAATACAGCGTAGGGTGAATGTTAGTTTAACACTGATGGAAGTGAGTTGGGTAACGTGTCCAGCCATATATCAGACGGGTAAGCTACTTTTTCAATATTTTATATATATACAATAGGGCTAATGTTTTATCATGTAATATTTTTTAAAAAAGACGATTGCCTTGGAATATCTATCAAAATAATCTTTGTCAATTAATTTACCAAGAAGACTTGTTTTTCCAGAATTTGACGGACCACTGAAAATTAGAAATGTTTGATTNTCTGAAAAGAGCTGATTAAAAGAAGAGAGGGAGGAACGTTTTAATTGAGTACAAATTTAAAATAAATAGTTTCTTAAAACATAGTTTAAAAACTGTTTGCTACGAACACTGAGTCTGCAGAATGGGCGCCTGTATCTTCCAGAGCTGTTTCTCTGGGGAATGAGATAGTGTAGAGGATGTTGCGGATCATTTGCTGCTTTGAAGAGCTTGGTAGAACTTGTTTTCATTCTATCTTCCAGGTTATAAGGCGAAATGAAACAACGGCCTCTTGTGATGATCTTGTTTGCTCTGTTAAGAATATTCTGTGCCTTCAATAAGCACGAGGCATTGACCCTGGTCAGGGCTGGGGCCCAATAATCGAAAACAGACAGGACAGAAGACCTAACGATAGTCAAGGGAGCGCTCCGTCACGTGCCAACCAGCTGCCTTAAAATGGTCAGTTGAGAAGCGGCCTTTCTACAAGCACACTGGTAGTGGTTTTTCTAGGACAGCTTGTGATGAATGTCAATCAGCTCTTTTCAGAGCTATCCTTCTTTTAATCAGCTCTTTTCAGAGCCACCCATTTAATCAAAACAATTATTAATTCATATATAAAATTATTTAATTAAAAAGGTGTTTATTTAAAATTTTGTCAATTATTTGCTATCAGTCATTTAACATTCCTTTTGCAATGCATTAAATAACTACGATTTCAAATGAATTGTCAAATATAACGCCGCCATCTTTTATTAATCACTTAGAAACATTAAGGAACAGGTTATATTTCGAAGTTTAATAACTTTTGAAATAATGAACGGTTCGGAAAAATTTTTTCAGATTTGAAATCAGCATAAAAAACTGTATCTAGTGACGTAAAAAAAATGAAAAAATCGGAGTCGTCTATTCCGATATATCGCCTTTCCTCCTAAAACATACTGCTATGGGAAAGAATATATTAACATAATTTAACAGTTTTTAACAGAAATAAACAGGAAGACAAATTATTAAATCAAGATAACTTCAGCAGGAGCATTGTCACTTGAACCAGCAGATGCGGATGTAGTAGCTGCGATGTCTTCTGTGACAGCTGGAGCATGACTTGGAAGAAACCGCTGATTCTTATTCAAGAACACATTCCGAGCATGAACATCAGGACGCATGCGGTTCTGCAAATAATCTTTGGAAATGCGGCAGAAAGAAAATAACCGCTCGGAATCGACGCTGGTTGGCTTGAAGTTCTCCATGTACTTCACTAAGTCAAAATTCTCTGCCTCCATGCGAAGTTCAATTTCTTCGATGCTCAAATCATCTGGAACGCCATACTCATGATCATCTCCAGGAGAGTCTGTAGTCAAACGTTCTCGAAGCGCGTCGTAAAATACACCCCTGCCATTCAACAAACCGTTGACGATATGGTTCTTATCGACCCACTTATCCAACACAGTCCGAATTGGTTCACGCAAATTCGGTTTCTTGGCTGCAAGAAAATTCAGGTACTTTATGACAGAGATGGCAGCCCTTGGACCAGAAGACCCTTTCTCCAGAAACAAGGTGGCTTTCTTGAAGGATTTCAAGGTGTCTTCAAGTCGTCTCAAGTGCTCCCAATCAAAATTTTCTAGTTCATCTTCAAACATATAGCGGAGTGACTTCTTCAGCTGAATAAACCTCACAATCATATCGAAAACGGAGTTCCATCTTGTAGCGTTATCCATAACCACCGTTGTAATAGTGCTTTTATCGCCTCGCTGCAATTCCTCAAGCTTCTCCTGCAGCTTAGAGCTGCGTTTGATCTTTCGAACAATAGTTCTCGCTAGTTCAATTTTTTCATTGTAATAACCATCAGCCATATCATCCGCTTCACCAGATTCTGGATCATAAACTTCATACATGTCATCATCATCGATCTCGTTCTGAGAGCACAGGAAGCGTTTAACAATCAAATTTATCACATGAGCTAAGCAAGGAAAGGCAAACCAACCAAAAATTTGGGCTACATTCTGCACGTCAGATCCACAGTCTGTTGTGGAAACCATGATATCACTCGGCATCACACCAAAGAGTTTCAAATGATTCTTGAGCAAGGTGCAAACTTCTTCCGAACCGCAAAATCCAGTATAATGAATTAATCCAAGACAAATCGTTTCACCACAGTACAAATACACGCCTATATATTTATTGCCGTCCGCTGATGTCCATTTATCAAATGAAATCGACATCATTTGCGTCTTATCTCTATTTGCAATGAGACGTTTGATGTTACGCAATGCCGCCTGATAGTCAGCTTCAATGCTTTCATTGATCGCATACCTTGAAAGTGCCACTCCATATTGCTTTCGGAAAAGGGTTTTGAGAGTGCGCGAGTTGACCACCTTATGAAGTGGAATGTTGTCTTCGCAGACCAGCCGGGAGGCAACTTGAATACCTTTCGGTATACCCGTTTTCACCGCTTTTGCAAAGGGCAATGCAGATTGACCGGAAGGCCGCTTCTTCGATTCCTTGGCACAAGTCTTATGATGGGTTATCAACCCGGTTGTGCTTGAATTGGGGCGTTTTATTCTCTCCCCACATTTCAGGCACTTGCTGAACTCAGTTCGTCTTCCGTTTACATACTCCTCTAAGTACCACTTGTGTATATCTAGGTCTGAACGAGTATTCCGCCGGTATTCCACAAGATCCACATCCACAGGCACAACATCCATCTGAAAAACAGTTAGTGATGTAGTTAGTACTAATAAAAAATGGTTTGTAACGCTTCCACAAAATGGATTTGAAATATTGACTTATATTGACTTTTCGTGATTTTTTGCAAAAAACAGCAATTTTCGGATTTTGGATATTGATATTGACTATTGAAATCGACTTTTCAGATTTTTGAATATTGATATTGACTGGCCAAATATTGACTATTGACTATTGATATTGACATTGTATTGACAACCCTGCCCCACATGGGCTTAAATACATAAAGTGCGCACCTCTTTCTCGATTGTGACCAACGGCAAGCCGGGAAGTATTAAGGAATATTGTAATATCAAGAAATAGTGCCGAGTTTAAATATTATGACTTCATCTTTATTGTTTTTTATGTTTTCTAGCTTCAAAATAAAGTGTGTGGTGAATATTTTAAAATTGAATGAATGCGTAGGTGAAACAATAAAGTCCAGATATAGCTGGATCCATCTAAAAAAAGCCATCATTAATGCGCAATCAAATTAACAACAAATCTTGCATTTATTGAAAAGGCTGTTGCGTATAATATTACTGCATTTAATTTTAATCCAAACTAAGCAAGTTTTCAATTTCCTTATAGTGGACGCAGTTTTGTCAATATTTGACGAACTACTTTCAGAGCACTTTTGTAGAACAACGATCAATTGTGTGAAAATAGCAGCCAATGTATAGATTTATAATTACTTAATTATTCAACCTGTAGTTGAGAAATTTTAATTTCATTTTCCAGGCATTAATAGTCTACATAATTTCACTAATTTTTTTAATATGCACACTGTACACCATTTTGTACATATATTGTGACATATGACAACTGTATATATAGAGTTAATAAGGCTTTTCTGATTAAAGCCTGTTCAATACTATTTTAATTCACTTATGATTGTTGGTATATGATATTCTTACTTTCAATTTTTTGGTTTTACACGGTCTTGCTGGTAAATCCCAAATGAAAATTAATTTTTTAGTTCTATATAATGTTTACAATATATTTGTCTTCATTTGTGCATAAACTAATCACATATTAACTGTGTATATTTAATAAAATCAATGCCATTCACATATAATGGAACAACAAAATTGATCAGCCGTAGTTGTTCTTGCTTTTGCATCGCATTGATGAGCTTAGTTTTAATTCAGCCAGAACACAAGATCGCTAAAAGTGTCCTGAGATCTTGATGCCAATTCCATGCTAGAATTGAAGCTCTGATTGCTGCCGATGGAGGCCACATCGAATAAAATTTTGTTTGTTTGCTTAATCACGTTATACACCTATTTAGTGTGTAGCTTTGTTTAAGCAATTTAAATTAATATTGACTTTGTAAAAATTGCCCGATTTATCTGTCAAAAATATACAGAAAAGGATCCTATTTGTATAGTGCAGAGAACAAAACGTTCCTTATATCGTTCGCTCAAACTGCTAATACTGAATGAATTTTAGCTTTAATACAATAATTTTATGTGATAAACCATGATATATGGATATGTGGAAGTTGTACACAGAAGTAAGCGTATGCATAAATTTTAATTAAGTTACAATTAATGTGTTTATATTTTATTATTTTTTAATTTAAAAATTTTTTTGATTTAGTAAATGTTGCTTCAGTTTGCACTACTTTTGAAATTTGTTGCCGTCTTATCTTCCAAGCCTAAAATTAATCATGTAAGTGTTTATCGTTTTTTGAGTTTTAACTTTCATTTAGGTATATCTCAATTTTACACACTCTGAGTTATTTATCGAGAACCTCCCTTCGAATAAGATGACCGTATTGGCAATTGACCCAAAAAATTCATCCAATAACAACATTTCTTTAATGACAAATCTAGTTCCATATTCTCCTATCTCTCGGTATATGCTACCTATTATATTTGATTTTATTAATTTTTAGATTGAGAAAATATTATGCAGACATCAAAATAGACGAAATGCATTCCTTTAAGGAAAATGTAGATCTAGTAATTCTAATGTTTTATATTTTGTGAATTCATTGAATTTTAGGTATTTTTCATAGATAGTTCTAAATCAAGAATGTTTTACACGGTAGATTTTGGAGCGAATGTCCTAAAGTTTTCTTACTATGTTAAAAAAGTATCTTTCTGTCCCAATAATGCAATGAAATTCTTAAGTTTTCAAGAAGATTCAGGAAAAGTAATCAATTTCAATCAAGCTGTTTCTAGTTTTTCTGTTTAGGTTGAAGTTTTTGAAGATCTTGTTATGAAATTCGTTATACATAATGTTCTTGAATTTGAATGGTATTCTTTTTTATGATGTAGTTTATTTCTTTTCTAGGAATTATGATTGCACATTATATCTTGTCAGAGGTCTGAACTCCTTCAAATACAAACTTCTTAAGCTAAATTCCGATTACAAGTACACTACTATTTTCGAAGTTCCTAATATCATTTATTCATTCAAACAAACATGGGATTTCATTTATGTCACAAGTGAAAAGGTACGATGGTCGTTCTATTTTTATCAGTATCTTTAACTTTAGAACCAATTATTTGTAAGTCGCAATACGAATTCATTTAACTTTCGAAACACCACCATTCCAGATTTTGCAGATGTAAGTTTTAACACCCTTTTTCTAAATCAATTTTATTGTTTAGGAAATATATGTCATTGCTGCTGAAGAAAGTCAGCTGCTAGTAGTCATTACCAAAAAGGAAAATAATGTTGCTACCCACGATCTTTATATTACAGACTCAATTGGTGATAGAATGCGACTATCGCTAAAAAACATTCTTTTCTTTCATTCCAATTATTCTCAGCAGCAAGTTTTCAGGTAGTTTTGCTAAATATCTACCGTATTCTTAGTATTAAAGAAGAGTTATTGATCACGTCTATCAAGAGGTTCATCAAAGAAGCACAAACTTTTTTTGTTGATTCTTTAAAGCCAGGCATATTTGATCATGACATTGTTTGCCAACAGTAACAATTTCTAACATTAGGTTCAAATGCATCACACTATTAATCCGCATCTTTAAATAAATATTAGAAAAGGGAAGGTATTTATCTCTTATTTGAAATTGATTCATTTGCAACTTCACGAAGAAATATACATTCTTATGAGAAGGTAAAGCTCTTTCACGGCACACGTGTATCTAATTTGGATAGTTTTTGCATTTAATAATTCCATGTCACGTGGAGCCAATGAGTCTATTCGTGAGCTTATCATAAACATATCTTTTGAATTTAATGATCAATACAAATTTGAGGGATTCTTTATATTCGTTTGTATTATTTGTAGTTTCCACTATATTTTTGTGTTTATTTTATCGTAACGAATTCGAATTTTAAATCGCACTTAATCCTTTTTTCAAATACGAATGCTTCGAAAATCTTGTAATGGTCACTGATTTTCAGTCTAGTGTTCTTGTAGAAGAACATTCATTTAATTTTTCCATGCGTAATGTGCACTCCACCTGCACAATTCTAAATTCTATCAAAAATTTCTCACTTATAATTATCTTTTTGTGACTGAAGAGGTAAACATTGAGTCACAGCAAATGTGACGTAGGAGCTGCAAAGTGTATACTTGTACTGACTTTGTGTAAACATCTGAGTTCTCACTCACACATTTTTATTCACTTAATTTCCTTATTATAATTCTGTTTGTATATTGAATTTACTTAAATTCCGACGTGTTTATAAATATTTTTCATTCTATTCACTTTCGGATCAAATAAAAGGGGATACTGTTGAAATTAATGATGATTTATTTTACACTTTTTTATTATAGCTCATGCTCGATATATTGAAATGATTTTTTAGTTCCTTAATTTTCATCGTGATTGTAATGATGGATCAACCTTCAGTTTTTCTTTTAATAAATACCAAAAAGTATATTTCATATGCTATTTGTTTAGTCAAGCATAAATTTATCAGGCAATTCAATAGTTAAATAGTCACAGAGTCATTGTGATTGATTTTAAACATTGATTCGAGGCCTTATCGGTTTACCTTTTCAAACTTAGCTTCTATATCGTCTACGTATTTCTACATTTCATGCTACTAATTAATATGAAACGATTCATTTGGGTTACTGACTAGTGGTATATATCTTATCTTATTTGAGGGTAAGTTTATTGTAATGATTGACTTTTGCTGATTATTTAGTATTTGAAAAATATTGAATTAGAGACTGATCTTAAGATTGACTTTATATTTCATCTTTATCTTTCTCTGACGTCAAATTGGCACGTGTATTGAAGTGTTTTTCATTGGTTTGTTTTCTTGAATAGCCTTTCAAAGTTATGTAAATAGCCTATCTTGTTAATTGCACAGGTTATCAGCCCAGTTCGGATATGATTTATGAGTAGTATTGACAGGACAGGGCAAATCAGGACATTTTGTGAAACAGGACAAATCATTTCAAATTACGGTCCCTGAACTACTGCATCGTTTATAGCTCCAACAGTTTACATTATATTTAACATTTAGTTTTTGTTTAAATTTCAAACTAATACCTAATTTTATATGATGCGGCACTACATTATACGGAATTTAATATGTTAGAAAACAGCTTATTTCTCAAAATTTGTTTACATTGATCTTTTGCTTACAGATTACATTTCAATATATTCATGCATCAGAGTGGGCTTTATGCTGGTTGGGTATAGAATTCTCTCATTTTTGAATTTTCTAGAATTTTCAAAGATGCAATAGACCAAAAGATCCAAAATACCATAGTGTTTACCTATTATATTTTTATTGCAATTCAAAGTAATTTGTGTTATATTGTTAAAGGACTCAATTTCGCCAGACCTAAACCCCTGCGATAACTTCCTTTGTGAATATTTGAGTTTAAGTGTTTATCAAAGTAGTTCATCGACTATCGAACAATTGAAACAAACCATTATTGTGAAGTCAATTGTTTACCAAAAAATTGGCACGTATGTCGCCCGATTCCATTTTGGATTGTTTTATGGAAGTTGTTCGTGTCAACAGTGAACACATTGAACGACTACATTTACTTATCGCAAAAGTTGGAAAAAATGTGTATTTTTTACAAAAAAGGACGTTCTAAACGTTTAAAACAATGTTTTTTTGCTTTTAGACAGTACCAGCTCAAAGTACGAAAATTTTGCTAAAAACTCATTTAGTGGTAAGCATTGAATTATGATAAACTTATCAACAATTATTTTTCGTTTCCTACACGTAAACTATTTTTTCTTTAAAAAATCAGTTATAAAAGTACGAATGGATGAAACCCAAAATTATTTTCCAAATTTTCCTATATGAATTTGAAAAGAAAACGTTTGAAAAACACTGCATAAAAACTGTTGTTTTAAACAGTGTTTAAAACGTGTTTAAAACAGGTCCTGTTTAAAACATACCAACTCTGCTTTTCACACTTGCATTTTCTTAGTTTAAATTTTTTCTGTTATTAATAAAGTATTAATCTAATCTCATTAGTTCTCAAAAACCAAAGAATGAGTCCTTTTGAATTTAGTTGAGTTAAAATTAAATAGTAAGAAAACGTGAATGGTAAGTTAAATGTAAATAAAACGCAAGTTTATCGCAATAAAACGAAAATTATATTATGCAAAAGCATCAATATTTGATATGACTCATAAGACACCATGACATTCTGCATATTTTGGTGTATTGTATTCTTGAAAATAGTAGAAAATTAAAAATTGCGGGACTAAGACCAACATGAATACCGTCATTGTCTAGATATACAGTGCTATGTGTTATTTTTGATGTTTTGACAATCGATTTCATATATAAAATCGCTTAATTTTTAGAGATTCTACTTAGCACCCATTGCAAAATATACATTGTCAATTCTACATGGTTCTCAAGCCATTCGTTTCCCATTATTTTGCCGCATAGCACTTTTTACATAGATAAAGTCGATATGTAACATAGGTTAAGTTTTGAATATCTGTTAATCAGAACAGGACAGGACATTGCTAAATCAGAACATGACCAGAACAAAAATTGTTGTGAGTCACATCCCTAATTTTAAGTCATCATCAATTTGTGACTTTTGACATTTTCATTTAAAATAGTTAGATAGGTACAAATGTTTGCCTCATTTTATTCATTATAACAAGGTTCTTCATAATTTTATACTACAATAAAACACAATTTTTTTAGAATTTAAGATGGCTTTGTGAATATCAGCTTCTTTTCGTTATTAATCCTTTTTAGCATTCCTCTTTTATGAGCGAGTTATTTTGTTGCGCCTGTTCAACAAAATTCATTTATCCTTTAAGAGCAGGTGTCTTCCGTTTTGAATGAATCACTGCTTTGAATTGTGTCTGAATCCCAATCCCATTTTACCAAATATTATATTCGCTAGTTTCCTTTTTAATATGCAAGCAAAAGCGAAATATTTATTCTATTGCTGCTTGCGTTATCTACTCTCTTATTAACAGGTTGTGTTTTGGTGTTAGCAATTCTGCATTTCTTTAAAATAGTGTGTATCTACATATTCTCTTTTTATCACATGAATGTTCAATAAATGTTTTTTCTAAAAATTTTCATTATTTTACAACACGGTTTACTATGGTGTATTCTAAAATGACAAAGTTTCATTCAGCGAAATATCTCTACTATTGCATCTCAGGTAGTTTAGTATTAATCCAAGATAGCATTTACTACTAAAAGATCGCATTTAACTATATTAAAGAATAATTAGAATTCCCCAACCAAACCAAGAAAAATCAAATTTTTAAATTTCAAAAAACCTTAGTCAATTACTGCAACCAAGATTAATCACTTAAGACGAAAATATTGTCTTTAACACTTTATTTGTATATTTATTTCATGTACAAAGGATTTAAAAAATAAATATGATTATTATTAATGTACAAGATAACCACGATTTCCATTTAAACCCGATTTTGGAAATGTGTCTCAATCTATTTCTATATTAGCTTTCCAATAACTGCTGTGTAAAAGTTTGAGTAACCCTAGATGATTACACTTGATCAAGATTACTCATTGTTCATAATGTTCACAAACTTCCTCTGAATCATATCGTCATTTATTTGCGAAACAATATGACTGCCCTTGCCAAATTAACGACAGTTAATACCTATTAATTGTGTAATAAATTCGTATATCTAGAAAAATTATCAGACTTTCTAAACAACTCAAGAAATTACTTTATATAAATACATTTTTAGAAATTTAACTTTGAAAGACTTAATTATACAATTTACATGAGGATGCACTTTGAACAGTTGTCTATCTAAATTTGCTTTTGATTTCACAGAAATTAGTTTTATTTTATCAAACATTAGTAAATATCATAAAAAATAGTCAACTGTGTTAATTAGAGGAATAATAATTAATTATTATTATAATTTCTGAAATCACTCATGCATTAAATCGCGTAGCCCCGGTAAAAATCAAGGTAATTAATGCCAAGTCAAGTCCCGCGGTTAATCAACCGCGTGACTCCGAATAAATTAAGCGGCAGGTCGCCATCAAGAATCGGCTGTTTGAGGTTGCAAAATCCTACCCAATTAAGATTAATTGATCAAACTATGATAACGCCAAGAAATTAATCACAAAATACCGCAAATCCGCTTTTGAGGCTAGGGCTAGACTATACTTTAAACAACTGGATAAATCTAGCCAGAAATTGAATTTTTTGAATAAAAGTATTGGAAAAACTAAGGTTTATCTGTGAACGCTGAAGAAATTAAGTACGATAATAAGATATATAAGAATAAGAAAGATATTGCAATTATTTTCAACAAAACTTTTGAAAAAATGGGTAGATTTAACTTTGAGCGGGAAACTAATTATAGCCAACCGATAAATATAGTGAAAAATGTAAATGTTGAATAATTTTAGCTTAATATCATACTATAATTTGAAACAAGCCGTAAAAAATCTTGATAGTAATAAATCGTGTGGCTCTAGCCATTTGCCATACTGGGTAATTAAAAATTATTTTGACATTTTTGGACAATATCTTCTAGCATTTAATCAACGCATTATCGAGAATAACTTCCTACTATCTTAAAAAATTCTGATATCTCACCTGTTTATAAAAAAGGAGATCCTTCCAACCCAAACAATTTTCGACCCTTAAGTATTACACATCCCTTTGCTAAAATCTTTGAGAAGCTCTTAGCTAAGCAAATTTACACTTTTCTCAATGACAATAGTATTCTATCAGATAACCAATTTGGATTTAGGCCTAAGTCCTAAGTATAGTACAACCGACGCAATATTATCTATTACAGAAAAGAATTAATCAAATTTGGATAACAATTTGTCGACCTCTATTGCCTTATTGGATCTTAGTAAAGCTTTTAATTCAATGAATTTTAATATTTTAGAAAGAGAATTAGAAAATCAAGGTTTCAGTAAAAGTGCTAAAAATCTCATTATGAATTTCTTAAGTAACCGAAGATAACGGGTAAAAATTAACAACACTTATTCTGATTATATTACTACTAATCTAGGTGTTCCTCAAGGAACAGTATTAGGGCCCGTTTTACTGTATGTCAATGATGTATCGAATACTTTAAAAAAGGACCGATCTATCAATATAATTTTCATCAGAGAATTAAATAAACCTCTTCATCATTTAAGTATTGCAGTTAGTGGAAAATGTTATTTAAAAAATACATTTTGGATTTTTTGAAATTTTTCCCAATATCATAAAATTAGAACTTATCACTAAGAGAAATAGTATTTGGTTTCGAACAGTACTATTTAGTAAATATAATATCTTTGATTAACATTTGTAAAACTATAAAAAAGAATTGGTGACATATAAAAACCATTTATTACATATCTTTATACTATTTTTACATCTAGACTAAATATAATCTATTTTCAAATATTGTAGTCGTATTATAAGAAGTTCTAAAATTCTTATGAACCAGCGGCAAAGTCACC
>CABFPE010000177.1:875669-899035 GCA_900660155.1 Hofstenia miamia | reverse complement strand
GTCGAATTAACATTCACCAAACTGTAAAGGTAATTTTCATTGCATGAATTATTTTTTTTGCTAGTAGTGTGTTGACTTTTATTTTTGACATAAAACACTGTTCAAATAACCACTTTGTTATATGCAATTTGTTAATTGTGAATATGCTAATAATTTTTCAAAATTAGTAAAAAGCAGTTCTATGCTGTAGTTATTTAAAACCCATGATTATATATTTTTAATATCTAAACTAGTGAAATTTGGAAACTCATGAAGAGTGCTTATAATTGTAAACGATATTTCTGTAAAACTCGCTTACATCAAGAAACCATGATACTCTATCACAATACGTTGATATTTCCAATACCCCAAAAATTCCTTGGAACCATTGAATTTCATTTTATGTCTAGAGTCTATATATATATATATATATATAGTACTGGCCAAAAGTTTGGGAACAGTAATCTGTCTAAAGCGTGTTTTATGCTATTTCCTGGAAACCTCGTAAAATTCCTGGAATTCCCAATTATCGCGCTATAGCTGTTAGAATGGGCGTGTCAGTATCTTCGGTATCCAGAAGTATTACTCGCTATCAGCAACTGCAATATTTTTCCTCTCGCACTCGGTCTGGAAGACCAAAAGTGACAACCCCTCAGACTGACGGTCTCATTCACCATTACATCGTCAATCAACCATTCTCTTCATCTTCTTAAGTCAAAGCAAATCTAGGTACGGTAGTGCAGAATGTATCAACACGCACCATTAGGCCGCAATTCAATACTACCTTTGACCTTCCATTGTGCAAACCGGCAGCCAAACCCCGATCGTCTTCAAAGAACATTTGAGACCGGTTGCGATTCTGCAGGCAATACCAACACTACACCCCTGAGATGTGGCATCAAGTAATGTTTAGTAATGAATCCAAGATTTGTCAGTTTACATCACACGTTCGACGACTAAGAAACCAAAGATTGAACACACATTACACGCAACAAACTGTCCGCTCTGCACCGTCTGTAATGGTTTGGGGGCTATAACTGGGAATGGGCGTGCTGGTCTGCACTTTGTTCCTCACAACGAGACAGTCACAGCCAAGGCGTACCTCAAAATAATTCAGGAGAAAGTTCCCATGTTTATGCAGCTTCGCGGAACATCTGTACTACAACAAAATGGTGCTCCTTGCCGCAGCGCCAAAGTTGTGAAACAGTGGATTGCATCATAAGACTTTCAGCTGGTTGAGAACTGGCCGCGAAACTCCCCAGACCTCAACGTCATAGAAAATTGCTGGCATCACATCAAAAACTGTCTGAGGAAGCGCCAATGCACATCACTCGACGATCTGAAGGAACAAATTAAAGTGGTATGGTGCACAGAAATTACTGATGATTATTGTAGAAAGCTGGTTGAGTCAATGTCAAATCGCATTGCTGCGTTTATGCCAATAATGATGGACATACAAAATATTAGTGAGTTTTTCTGAATTAATTATTTTCTTTCTACACGGTGTTATCATATTGTTTTTACATTGTGTTATCATATTGTTTCTACATTGTGTTATTATATTGCTTCTACATTGCGTTTTTTAGTGTAAAATACAAAAAATTTCTATATTTGGAAAGTGTTCCCAAACTTTTGGCCAGTACTGTATATATAGAAAAAACTAATTGCTAGGATAGTACTGTTTGTGCTTTATCCTATCAAATACCCAATCGTGCATCTTCGTATTTTCAACTTTTTCTACGAAGATAAATGTAGCTCTATTTAGCCTCTAAGCGTATGTTCCTATTGAGCAGACAGATATTCGAGGGTTATGATTTATACTGTTGGTAGTTGCGCCAATTGTCATCGTTGTAATGTTGAATAATTCATCAACATTTCTAAGAAATCATTCGAATAAGTGGGCGTTAATAACCGTCATACAATAATTTGACAAGATAACGATTTCCAACTCTTCACATTTGCAATGCCGTCTAACAATCTGTTGCAAATTTCTCATTAATTATTTCAGCTGGTTTGAAAATGATTTTATACAATTCAAATCGCTATTTTTATAGGGTCTTATACCTCAAGACTTATATGCATTTCAAAGTGTATGTTAGTTTTTTCAAGTTTTGTGAAGCATATTCTATATGCTATTGACATCTTGTTTACAAAAAAATCTAATATAGCACCGAGCAATACACTAGATATCAGAGTTGTTAACAAGTATGTATCTCAACATCCAATTGTGTTAGTAGAGATTAGACTTTCCATGTGCATTCTGATTTAAAATATCATTCTCAAGATGTAATGGTTGTTGTATATTAACTTGAGTCCTTTTTTATGTTAAATCAATGTAAAAGGTGTGATATTGGATATGCTATTGAATGTGTACGTCAATATTTGTTAAACGAAAATCTATCATTCCTATCAAATCTCAATTAGACAAATTATTATCAAAATAATTTAGATATTTTCCATCAAACATTCGTTAAACGAGCTAATTATTTAACAAGATTACATTTTTTATTTACTTTAGCTAAGGTGTTAAACCAATCTCATTTGATAACGCACTGATTATTAAATAAATTTACGTTTGCTTGTTGGAATAGATGGAAAATATTTTATGGTGTAAACAATATGCGTATGGTATGTGCATTGTGTTAGCATCAATTCTTTTAAGTAGAGTATGTATTATGTATGTAACCCTAGTCGTACCAGGGATCCAACATGATTAATCGTCAACGCGATTAATCGAGATTAATCGGATGGATTAATCTATCGTGTTGGTCAAGTAGATTAGATTAATCGTAAACAGCGTGCTCGATTAACCTAGATTATTCTAATTAAGTTGATGCTTATGCATTCAGTTGTCATTTTCGGTTTGATCTTATCTATGGCCACTATTCTTGTGTCATATGTTTTACAAAAAAAACCACAACATCGGACATAGAAGAAGTGTTTGATGATTAGGCATCTAACACACTTAGGAAGCGTCGGATGTCGCCTAATTCTATATATAGGGATCCTCGATTTTATCAAGCCAACTTCGAATCAGGTTGAGAGACTGTTCAGCAAAGCTGGTTATGCTCTTTCTGATTACCAAAATCGTTTATTACCCCTAAACTTAGAGATCCAAATATTTCTTTACCCTAACAAGCACATGTGGAGTAAAATGACTTCAGGAAATAATCTCAAATAACAATAATAGTTGATATTTCTAATTTGAATATCTTTCAATTGATATATTGTATTTTGAATATTTTTAATCAGAAGTAGATTAATCGACAATTAATCGCGATAATTAATCTCCTGGCAGCAACTATTACGATTAATCTATCGCTAATTTTTTTTCATACGATTAATCGCGATTAAAATCTAACGATCCCTGAGTCGTACACTGCCGTAAAGTAAAGTACAGTAAACTTAATTGGATTTTACCTTATTCATCGTACACTGCCTTAAAGTATAGCAAACCAGAGAATTTTATTATTGGATTTTACTTTACTTAAGACCTCGTGCACTACCCTAAAATCGCACGTCTAACCACCAAGATAATTGGCGATGTGACGTGTATTTTATCTTTTCTTGCTACCAATCACGTAGTCTAACCGTGACCTTAGTAAGCGAAGTCAATATTTTAAAATAGGTTGGTGCAAAAATCGAAGTATTTACATTGTGAAAATTTGTTTACCCAAATGCAGCAATAAAGAAAAACCTGTTGTAATTAATTCCTTTGTAATTATTAATTATATTTATATCGTCTTTGTGCAATAAATATTCAGTCACATTCAAATTGAGATAAATGTTGACATTATCTTACTTTACTTTACTTTACTTAATACCATAGGCGGCTCGTACGTGTAAGCAAGGCAAGCAGTGGTTGCCCAATATTTTTTGATAAATAAATTTCATTCTTAATTGCATGAATGTATACCCATACACTTGTACAAATCGTAAATTATTAGTTTTGCTTTAAAACAACATTAAAAAATCAAGTAATAAATGAATTGAATTAGGAAAAAATTCATTACGATTTGGTAAAAATAATTGAATGATTGCTCCACAGCAAGCAAATGCCTTAGTGCTGTATCTACGCTCGCTCAAACAATTAAACTAGATCCGTTTTCTTAAACTCATCGCGCGAAGATTTAGCTAGCAAAGCAAGCACTCCGCTCATTGCTTCACATTTAAAAATATTTCCGTTGCAAAGCTACGTGGATTGGTAGCAAGAAAAATTACGAAACACATCACATCGCCAAATATCTCTGTGGTTAGACGTGCGATTTTATCAAAATGAGACAGATCACGCGTGACCAATCACATAATCTAACTGTAGCCTAGAGAACCACGCGAAATATTTTAATTCCATACAATAAACCAAAAGTAAACATAATATTTATTATTTAAATCAAGCAGAAACATTTTTACATTCAAGCACTACCAGAAACAGAAATATATTTGAGCAATGCTTCTATCTGGTATATAGTTTTTTCACATTTTTTACCTCGCAGATTCCTTGTACATCCTTTCAGTTTACAGAAATTAGAAAATTTATAACAATTGTGAATCAAAGACGAATTTTTTCTACGAATGTGCCACCAATTCATTCAAAAAATCAAATATAACGTGGATATTTTAAAGTGATATATATGGAAATAAATTTAAAAAAACTTTGAGCGGTTTAAATGTGATTTCCACCAATCTTCAAAAATTTTGTAATTTATCGCAAGTTTTCTATCATCAACATGCCTTCAGTTGTAAAAATCGACAAAATTCTTATTCAATGCCCGATTTATTGACGCCTTACCGAAAATTTCTAAACATTTGAATTAATGCAAGCTATTGGATTTTGATCACCGTCTTGCAGACCGTTAGTTTCTGTTTAAAGAAATTTTTAACAAATGCAAGAATAACTGATTAGAGGAGAAAAACTACAGAAATCATTAGTAATTTTTTCTTGAAAATGATTTATTTAAAGAACATATTTCAATAATAATATTACAGATACAATTCTGAGAAAACTCGCCTTGGGGATTTTACATATAAATAAATTCTTCATGATTTTTATTTACACTGTTTTGGTTACTTCAAAAATATTTGCTTGTCTAACTTTTGCATGCACGAGCCGCCACTGCTTAAGACCTCATACACTGCCGTAAAGGTTTACTTAAAAATCGAACAGAACCGATTGTGTAATTATCTACTTGATACCTTACTTTACTTTACTTAAGAGCTCGTACACTGCCGGTAAGTAAAAAATTTTTACTTTACTTTACTTACCGGCAGTGTAGGACCACCCTAAGCCACGTACTATTATGAACCATATTTCTTGAACACATAAATTTCTGATTTTCCTGGAATTATTTTTAGAGTGCAATTTTTTATTCACTGTATACCAGCAACTTCATCAAAGCAATTGTGCATTCCAAAGCCCTGCTACATATATGTTTCTTCTTAGTTTTTTCTTGCAATAAGACAAACGAGAATCATTGGTTAATTTTAGTCTCGTTAACTTGCCGATCCACTCATGTGTAGTATTGTGATGCGATTTTCCTGGACTAAAAGAGGAAACTTTTGCATATACATAATTATTTTTCTTCGGTGATGCGAAGCACGGTGTCTTTTATTCAAACATCACCGTTACCAAAAACCTAATTTTAAACAATTCGTGCTCAGTGCACGTGCTGTGCGGAAAAGAATGATCGTATTAAACATTATACTAATGCGTGGACAAAGGAAATAATTCTCACGTAAATACATACAATTTTGATAACACGTATTTCAGAAAACGATCTATTCGCTTGTCAATAGCGAACATAATGCAGGCTAGTTAAATATAAATCAAAATTTCTATTATGTCGTTTGTTTAATGGGTTGTTTGACTAGTGTTTGATAATGTAGCACCGCAGCATGTTTGCAAAAGGATTAAAATTAGTTGCATTCCTGATCGGTTGTTTGTTAGTGTATCATCTACTTAAGCTTCGTCTAAATTAATTTGTTCTGAACAACGCCTGTTAAAATTGTTAATTTATTACTAGGAAAGCCATTTTCCGCCCCTTTCCCGCCGTCTTTTCCATCGATGTATGCCCATGTCAAAAAAATTTGCATCTATTAATTGTAAATGCGGTTGAACTAGAATTCTTCCAGGTGAAGATTTTTTGTGGGTATCTCCAAAATTCTGCGAATATCAGACAGATTGTGCAGTGTTTTCTCGAGATAAAATCTAATATCATCGTCCTTGTCTACTGTTAATAAAAAACTATATATTTTGTATCTATTTTGTATAAGCTCAGTGAACTTACTCAGCTTAATGAATAAAGTTTCATTAAAATAAAGGAAATCCGTCCCTATCCACACTTTACAACGATTTCCGCATATAACCCTGAATTTGGCCTTTTCCCTTATTTTCCCTATTGCCCTTTTGGTTGTCCTATTTATTACAATCTGCCACGCGATAACGTAATATAATGTCATTAATTGTTGTAAGAAACTTGTGATTTAAGATACAAGAAGTTCCAATTAATTCTAGAACCATTGCTACTTGAGAATAATATTTCATTTTTTAAAGGTAGTTGACTTGATTGCATAATTTGTACTATGAATCGTCTTCAATGCCCATGATACTTCCCTCATGCTTAAGTACTGCAAGTTGTCTGGTCATTGCTATCCTGACGGCGACCCATCTTTTGTAGTTCACGAAACCTCAACTCTTTCCATCCATTTCAAGCATCTCTTCTACATTTGCTCCTCTAAACGTTTTCCGCCGTGCTGGAAAACATCTTGGATCTTTCCGCTGTTAAAATCCAATCAGCTTCCCTCCTCTTACGTCATTTCGTAACGTCCAATAGCTATTCTTTCTCGGTTATCAATCGTCTTCGAGCGCCTTTCCTTTCGTTACGTATTCAATAAAAGTCGTCACTTCATCTCTTCTTCGCAACATGGTAACCTCCCGTGTCGTTCTACCATCACTAACTTCTCACTTTCATTGAAAACTGTTTTTTCCACTCTGATCGTAATAATCCTGGTTGAATTCTCTTTCTTGACATTTCTAAAGCTTTTGATCAACTGTCTCATTCTATTCATGACAAATTATGTTTTTTTGGCTTTGATGTTGATTTCATCGAACTTTTCCAGTCTTACCTGTCCAATCGTCGTCAGTGTGCCAAAATCAACTCGTCTATTTCTTCTGCCTTTGTCTCTAGTGGTACTCTTCAAGGTTCTGTGTTTGCTGTTCTCTTCTTCCTCGTTGCTATCAATGACCTCCCTCAATCTGTACGTCGATGACACTGCGATTTTCAACGTTCGTAGTTCTTTTGCCTCAAATATTACCTCTGATCTTGAGCTTTTGTCTACTTGGTCTTCCGTTAACCATCTTGATTTTTGCCCAACCAAGACATGTGGCATTTCTTTTTTGGTATGTCCCCTTCTTATCTGCCTCTCCTTTCCTCATCATACTCACCTTGGAGTTCAACTTGCTGCTAACTTTAATTGGTCTGGTCATGTGTCCTTACGCGTCTGCAAAGCTAATTCCTCACTCTTTAATTCCACGACTGCTATGAAACTCTCTTTATTCAAGTCCTTCCTCACGCTATTCTTCTTGTGGCTTGTTCCACTCCATGGAACGCTTCCAGAAGCGCGCTTTCAAATGGATCTCTCCTTTGCCATACAAAGACGCTCTTATCAAATTCTCCGCTCTCCCGCTGTTACTCTACTTCCATGCTTGTGATCTCCTCCTGTTCAACCGCTTGCTCACTCGCAAATTGGACCTTGATCTTTTTGATTTCATAAAGTTGTCTAATTGCCGCTCCATTCGCTCTGATGATATTGCCGAGCTTTCAGAAATCTTTGATGTCTTTCCTCTTTGCTAAGCCATTCTTCAAATTCGCCTATTTTTCAATCTGCTCCTACTTTATCTCCTGTGACTGCCCTCGCTGCCGTAAAACTTGGCTTGTTTTTATATTTTTGTAGTGTTTGCCGTCAGCGACTACATAGTCATTCATTATTATTAGTATTATTATTATTATTATTATTATTATTATTATTATTATTATTATTATTATTATATCATAAGCGCTTTAGAGCTGGATAAAAGGAAAAGTGCACTTTTTAGATATTTGCATTTTTATCTTGAGAATTTTCTGTCTGTATTTAATGCAATTCTTCATATTCTTTCTGCAACAAAATGAATTGGTGTTTACTAACATGTTCTTAAACTTTATAAATACGCACCATAAACCAGTGAGGTTTGTGCCAAGTCTCAGTCAGCGTTGCATTGTGTAACAAGCTACTTAGCTTTGTAGAGCAACGTTTTTCGAAATTGATTTTTGTAGAACTCTAGAAAGCATGCTAAATTCCTTTCCTCCTTTGCTATTGATTTTTAGTGAAGAAGAAATTATTTTAAACAAATCATCTTATTTTTACTGTAATGTGTGACAACCACTAATTAAAACGTAGTGTTTCGATAAAAAACCTTATAAAATCGTTCGAATACCCTCTTAATTATATAGGCTTAAATATCTTTGTAATTATTGCAAGTAGCAGAACAAAATTGAGTCTGAATTTAATCCTTGTCGGTAGAAAAGAGTTCTGTTTAGCATGATAATGTGCATCGCTTTTCAAAAAAAATTATCAGATATTCAATGAATTGTAAGCACAAAGCCATCTGTAAAATTCTAAGCTTTGTACATTTTAAAATTAGTTTTAAGAAATTTCTAGATAATTGTAAAAAACTAAAATATGGACGTAACTACAAACAAATGGTCAATGTTTATGAATGAATGTATCAAACTAATACAACTTTAGAGGAAATACTAGGATTTTTGTAAACATCTAGATTTAATTACAATGTTCAAAATCACATAGGATATTTTGTGAATAACTTTTTAATAACTACCTTCTGTGTAAAAATTCTGTGTGCATGCCAAGCAGATGTAGGTCCCGGCGGTATACCGATTCCGAAACCGATACAGCAGTATCTTTCCTAAAAAATTGATCGGTATTTTACTTAAGAGTATGTGTATTGTATGCAAGCCCGAGAGTCAACACTTATGATGAAAGCTTGAAATATTTTAAATTTATTTTCTTTGTCAGACCCTAATGTTCAATAAAATTCATGTATATTGCAATTACTAGGCCTAACATAAGTCAATAAAGTCAAAATTTGGTAAACAATTCCCTTTCATATAGGAAATACGAAAAATATCATATAATTGATATAACCATATGGTATACTACAATTGCAAAAGAAAGGATGTTTTTATTTTTGTCTTTAATTGCAGCTTTTTAGTGCTGAAAAAATACCAATAAAAAAAGGAAACCAAATTTTGAGGTAAAAAGAATATGTAAAAATATGTTTCTTAGGTGAATAATATCAATTTTATAAGGTCAAAGTTAGCATTTTTTAGCTAAAAAAATAACAGTCCTATTAATTAATGGAAATCCTCGAGTATAAGACGCCACCCCAATCTTTGAGGTTATTTTTGAGATGCAGGTATGCAGCATGTGCAAGCCGCATCTATCATGACAGACTAATTTTGTCCTTCCCAACATGTTATCCAGTCAATTAACAAACTTCATTTAACCGTAATTCCCAAATCAGCCAACACATTGTAATATGTGTCATCGAGAAAGACAAAATTGAATTCTGTGTATACCTAGTGTCTTATTGCTATATAAATATTTTTTAGCTTTCGGGCATTTTAAGATATATCTTAACCCCGAACTTGGCGAAAAGTTTACAGATATAATTTTTAGACTACGTCAAATCTGTAAGCAAAATTTTAGGTTTGCAGGTGCAGCTTATTTTGATCTCAACGTTTTTCATATATATACTATTGATTTTTCAGTCAGCAAAAGGATACCGTGGTATTTTGAATGATACCGAATCGACTCTCAAAATGTTCATACCACCGGCCCTAATTACAGGGGAATAATTATGCGTTGGTTACCAGCTTCGAGTTAATTCTGTATTAATGTATTGAAGAAAACTTAATGTTCCATTTTTCGATTAAAAAAACTATTTACAGTGGTATTTTATTGGCTTACGCTTAATCTGGCTTAACATGACAAGCATGCAAGTTGCACAAATAAGTAAAAGAGAACTTGTATTTCATTGTGAAAAACATAAAATGAAGAATTTGATAAAACAGTTGGTAAGTTATTAGCGGATACAATTTCTCGTAATTTAGCTTACAGATATTCTAAACAATAAATTCTTCAGCGTGCAATTTAAGTCATTTCACTTATCAATGCAGATGCAGAGCTTCTTGAATAAAACTGCATTGTTTTCGACATGCAATATAATTTGAAATTTCCCATTTTCACTTATTCTGTGAACCTTGAATTTTTGTCATGCTAAGCAAAAATAAATAACCAAATAAACTACCTCTATAAAGGTGTGTTCTCTTTATCGACTTTTTCACCGATTTTTTGACTGGTGATAATAGCCGTTAGTGGGAACACACCTAAAGCTGTTTTTTACCAAAAAAATGGAACATTACGATTTGTTCAAAAAATTAACACGAAATTAGCTCCAGTCGTTTAAATTAGCCGTTTGTTTAAACCCAGCACTCAATTAAACGATTTCGTTTAAACTTCATTTATTTGACAGGCTTTATGTATACGGCAGGTTGAAGGCATCTACAACGTAGCAAACAAGCAATAAATTGCATATTGACACTCAACGGGTTGCTTTTAATCAATTTTTATTTTGATGAACATTTGGAGAAAAAAGCAAAATCTTATCGTAAGTTATGTAAATCTGAATAAATCAGATATTATTGTCTAAGAACAATGCTTGTCTGCAATGTCGTATAGAAAACTGGCCCCAACTGGACAATTTTTTTAGAAGAAACAGTTGTTGAAATATTTGCTGAAAGTAGTCATTTTCCGCTCAGAATAGGGAGTTGTCGAATGAAAATTTGAAGCTTGCTCCAAGAAAAAATCTTCAAAATTTTGAGGTGGGTAAATATACCCAGAGCTTCCGTAGAAATGGGAATCCCCGTTGAGGATGGAACTGGGGTGGGTGGGGACAGTTGCATCCTATAGGAATCGCCATGGGAATATAGTTTATTGGAGATCCTTTACTCATTTTCCGAAATTTACAATATCACTATAGACATTCATATCATAATTTTCTTGTGTATCTATTCAGTATCATAGACTTCCAGAAATGTATATTATACTTGGACTAGATACATGATAAAATAAATTTCTTGTGTATGCTTACATCATGATTTTAATTAAAATTGTATTGAAGAATGGGCTCAAAAGTATAACCTAATGAATTTACTACTTAAATCCAAAGAATTGAATAATTTGGTAATTTACATAATTTACACTTAATATTTAAATATTTTTAAATCGCTTCCTATCAAATCTACTGCCTCAAATAATAATAATATCTTTTAAATTTACTGGTAAATGTCATTGTAGTACCGAAATCATTAAGAAAATTTAATATTTGATAATTCACTTTTGATAAATGCGCGGCTCTTGCGCACTTCATGTTTTAAACAGTCCGCTATAGCGCGTGAGTGCAGTCTAACTACATTGCCCCACACAAAAACCGCGCAAGAATTTTTCCTTGTGCAAGAGCTGAGCGATTTTAAACACCAAGTGGAGGTGAGCGGAATTCTACGCACGCACCTCTTTCGTGCGCTGTTTTAAACAATGCCTTATATCCAGTCCTAGCCATATTCACTGAAATGTTAAAATAGCTGATGTTGAGACTATTTTGCACAAGAATACCCAAAAGGACAAAAACAGTTTAATCTATTTTCACGTGCACATTTTACAAGCACAGCAGCCAAATGCCAAACAGCAGGGCTTTGTCTTTCCTATGCCCCCACATATTTTATCACGTCATTGTATTATGTGCTACTATGAAGTACAATTTTCCTTTCACTAACAATTTTCAATTCATGACAAATCACGAAAGTTACCTAATTAAGGACCCAAAACATTGATGCAATTAGGTTTCAGCCATACTATTTTTAGTTATGATTGATTTTATGGTACCACATGATGTTTGAAAAAATTGTGGCCATACATCTCAAGAAGCATAGGGTATTATAACCTAGAATACCATTCTTCTCATTCAACTTGACAGTAATTCCCTTAGATAAAAACCAGAGACACAACATTCCTTAGCTACAAATGCACCCTAGACCATGACTTTCAGTTCATTGATGGCAATAGAATAGAATTGCGTATTGTGGTGCAAAGCATTTACGAGGTGGATGGCACACAGTTTTAATTCATGCACCTTGGTGCTTGATTGTGGTTTCATCTTTCAACATTATTGAAAGCTATTGATCCAAGTCCAATGTTGATACGTTTTAGAAAAACAATCCTGCCATGAACATGTTGGCTGATAAACGTGGTTTATTGGTTGCCATGTGAGATTGAAAGTTTCCTTCAGCAAGACATTGATGAATAGTGTGTGAACTAGTCAATTTAGCAACCCCGCAGGAAGATCAGCTTTTATGGAGTAGGATCCATTAAATGGATAAACATTGCATGATCTCAACAGAGCATAATTGTTCACTTTGATTGTGAAACGTGGTCTTCTATTGCGTTTGGGATAAGTAAAGGAACTACTGGTTTAATGAAGGTGAAGATTGTTGGCCACTGCTGCGTGGCTAATGTTGAATGGAAGTAGAGATGTACAATTTCACATAACTGTATCATATAAAGGCACCTCAAAAGTGTGTAAAAGTGCTTTGCCTTTTTTTCTTTTTTTCTACGCAGACATTGTACTCAGACATAGAACTATTCATTTTTTTTGGTTTTAGCTATTTACAAAGTATTTACATACCAAGCAGTTCTTATCATCATTGTACTAAAAAAGCACCATTGCTCTTCGTTTGTACAGACAGACCACTCCACATCATACTATATATTATATTAAAGTTAAAAAGAAACATAAATAGACGAAAAAAGAAAACGTGGACACTCACAAAAACTCAGTAAGAGATGAAGAGAGCTCGAAACCGAAACAGCACGCAGCACTTACTTATTTGATATTGTTGATTGAACGCAGCTAAAAACAACAAAGATAATATTATAGTACTAAATATAACACAAACACACTAGTACTTTGGAGGCATTAAAACAACAAATATTTACAGTCTAAACAGGAACTTGTTAAAATTAAAAGTAAATAAATAATAGACAAAGGACTTAATTTAGTACTGGCTTCTTGAGGCATTGCTATTGATTTCACAATATAGTCAACCGTTTTGCAGGGATTGGTGTGGCAAAGAGATCTGAAATGTTATGGAAACTACAGGCTTCGATTGTATTCGCCTTTGGCACTGAAAAATTAGGTGCTTAGTATTTTTATTTTCTGAATGGCTCAACCGGCACTTTGGTGTTGTTATCAGCTTCGAAAAATAACATTTCTCCCTATTAATAATTCTGTTCAAAACGATCTTATGGAGTAAGGTTTTGTAATAAGGTCGAATATTGAAGTGTGCATTTTGTTAACTAGGGTACGGATTTCATCTGGCTCCAGTTCCCAGAAACTTGCTGCTTTGTTAAATATTATTGGTATGCTTTCATCCTGTGCATAATAGAAATCGGCGAGTATTTTGCCCTTAGATTTATATCTTAGTGGTAAGTACTTGTCTTTTCTCCTAATGGCAAAGTTTGCAAGACTTTTCGGATCTACATCAGTATTGAATTGCATATTTGGCTTCTTCAGCTTCTTGATGTCAATAAGTTGTTGTAAATTTGCACTGCAGCCTTCTGGATTTAATTGAAACTTTTGCGTTCTCATTATGTATAGGTTTTCATAGAGATATGGACAGTATGATTTTAGTTTCAAAGGTAATGACAAATTAAACATCATATCTAGGAGATTCCTTTTGTTTGTAGCAAAAGAAATTATTTTGTTACATAACTTGTGGATAGGATGGGCCTCATTATTTTAAATCGCCATCATTAAATTTATCTTGTATGCCAATTGCAAATTGAAAATGCATCCTAATTAGACTCAACCATGTTTAAAGCAGCAATACATTATTTTTGTTGGTCTGATATGGTCGTTATTTTTCCAAATTGCTTCATTTATTTTGGTTTGCATTTTCTTGTTTATGCAGAAAGATGGATAGTGTGTCAATTAATAAAGCAATTTCGTCAGTACTAAAACATTGACAGCTTTCGTTTTGACAAAAATAGACAATTTTTAAGCTTTTTAATGGCAAGTAAAATTTCTTCAGAGGAAAAATCTAGAGATAGGTCTTCTTTTTCTTCTTCTGATATTACAAAATAGTCTGGTATAAAGTTGCTTGGATTGAGATTTCTCTCTTTGTAAAGATCGTGGTACAATATCCTCAGTTTTTTTTCTGATAGAGCTCCATTGTCCATTACATCCTGGTTAATATGGAGCTTCCGCATTGAACTATTAATGAAACTTATTATTTCTTTGAGGTTCCCTTCGTCGATCTCGTACTCTACCATTAGAGTGTCATTGATCGTGTTTTCAAGCAATTGTTTCATGTCAATCATATCTGGACCCAGGAACTTCAATTGTTTCTCTAGTTTACTTAATCTATAGTAGCGCTCATTATTAGCTAGTGTTTGCAGTTTATCAATTAGATTTTTAACCTTAAATTTGATAAGAGTCCAATTACACTGTATGTTCTCATGTAGGCATTCTATGATGAGATTGCGAATTTCACTAAGACGATTTTCGAATTGCTGAAGATCTCATTCTCCATACGCCAGTTAGGTCTAAATAATAACTGATATTTAACAGGTCTGTGTTTATATACAAAACAAGAATACCAGGGATGTCACTAAAGCTACATTCTCATTGGTTGTAAGTAATTAATACTACTTACATCCTCATAGATGCACGTACATGCGTGTAAACGAGTGTTTTAGTATTTTTTGAGGTGTCAGTGAATTATGGCAACGACTGTATATTGGCATTTCGCCAATGACTTCGACGTACAGTGCTGCTCGAAATCATATTCTCTTTGTAACTTAAGTTATAAGAGTTTTCTTTCATGTTTTCTATAATTTTTATGTTTCAAGCGAGTGCGCTTTCTTAGAATTTATTGTTTGCCCAATATGATCTGTTTTCCATTTATCATGCAATGTTTAAATGCCATTCCACTTGAAAATATAATTACTATGTTTATTTTCACACAAATAATTTTCGTAGGAAGATTCTACGGTAAAGCTTTATTTATAAATAAGTTTTTTAATTAGTGGAAATCTAATTTAGAATTATGCTGCATACATGCTATAAGGATATTCATATGTGTGTATTCTCCGTAAAAGTTATTTTCTTTGTTTAACAATTTATACGTTCAAATTTCTAGGAATTCGTTAGGCATGCAAATTGCTTAAGAGAGGGTGTTTTCTAAGAATTTCTTTTGTTGCGCAATATGATTTAACGTTTCCAATTCCTCATGCAATTTCCAATTTTAAATTATTAGCTTTAAATAATGCACATTTCACTACCTCCTTACAAATTAGACCATGTTTAAATTATGTGTTTGATTTCAATGCGGGATATAAGTATAAAGTGCTATTCTTTGTAACTGTACACATTCGCTATTGCATTACAATAAATTATTTCAGTTATTTTTTATAACTGTAAGTGTATGTTATCAAGGCTAAAATAAGCCAAGCGAGAACCAAAAACGGTCGGAAGCGTACGACTTTTCACAATTAATTTTATTCACAGTATATAGCTGATATGTTAACATTTAACTGTTATCGACGTTTGGAGTACTTTCGTACCCCAGAGCTCTTAATTCTTCAACAGTTTTGAAAGATTTATATGAAACTAGTTGATATTGATTGACTTTTCATGAACATCATAGAAATACTATATTTCAAAGTTTCAACATTATTTGAGCACAGCAACCTGAAATATTTTATAGTTAAATTATATAAACAGAAGCTCGTTTTAGCTCGATATTTTGAAAAATATTGCGCTTTCAGAATTTTTTACATAGCTCTTCCTATTATTTAATAAGCATTTTAAAATATGATTATAAAAAAAGGTATATTGAATGAAAAAATAAGACAGTCAGCATAAAAAATTTAACAGTAGAACTATAGATATGTTAGGCTTAATAAAGGCTCGGTGTATATCCAATACAGTGTTCAAGCTCGGCTCGTTGAAAAACCTGTCTAGGATGCATTGATGCAATCAGCTTATCTTCATAATTATGCGTTATTGCTAAAAAATTGTTCTTCAATTTATGCAGGATATAGCCTTGATTTATTCTGTTGATGCTTTTTGTACGTAAAGCATAATTGGTCGTTCCTAATAATAGGTACTAAATTTAGTACTTGGACGAGGTTGAGAATATAGAAAAATATAATTCATTTTTTTCAAATTAATTACTGGTATATGCTTCGCCTTCACCCATTTCATTTGAGTCTATAATATTTATATTGAAGCGTGTTGTTATTAGCAATAGAAAACGATGTGAACTAAATTATTATAAAGCTATTTTTTAAATATTTTTTAATTAACACGCAATTTATTTTTGCTCTCTACTTTTACTGTGGTGCTTAACTTCTGTGGTTTTTTGCTTTAAAAATTGTTTACGTTGTCTGGTAATTTTGACGACGTTCACTGTTTCGATTTACTGCTATAACCACGTTTTAATAAGCATCCCGTATTCCATCCGTTGCAATTTTGTTCCGCATTTAGAATTATCGCAAACATAGCAAACTTACAGCTGATGCAAAATATTACATTTAACATCAATTGCGCAATTAAAGAATGCCGCATTTGTTATTTCGTAATTTACAAGAATCTTCCCAATTAGCACTTGCAAAAAATCCATCATTTCGGTTTATTTTGAATTCGAGACTTGGTTGCTTTATTATTTGCTAAGATTTACAACTTCTTAAGTAACCATCATCAAGCCGAACTGAAGAACTTCTATAAAATATATTTTAAAAGTAATGTTGTATCGCTTGTCATGGGAATAAAAGCTATTTATATGATGTCAAGTATTGCTCTTCTGTGGTATTACAGTTCAAACTCATATATTATTTGTTTTCTCAAAGTTAGAAAATAATATCTACATGTATATATATATATACATTTGATAAAGAAGTAAAAGCATTGACTTTCTTGGCTTAGTTTTTATTTGATGTGTTTCCTAACATTTCCAATAACGTGTTTAAGTTAAATTATAAAATAATAGCTTTCATTAACCTTTGTCTTCAAATCAACTACATTTCTTGAAATTTTTTCAGCGTCAATTCTTAGGATGTCTCATAATTTTATGGGAAAAAGGCCCACTGGATTTGTTGACAATATCTGTACAGAATTATATCAAACATCCTTTTTTGGAAAATTCTTAATGTTTTGGAAATGATGATGAAGACATTGTTGATTTCTTTCCATATTTAGCATAGCATAACTTAGCAGTAGTTTTATGCATCTGGAAGATGCATTTGTCAGTCGCCCAAACGTTATTAAAATCAAAATGTTCCCATTCTTGTGCAAATTTTAGTCTTCCTTTAACACAAGTTTTTCGGTCTCATCTTGCTCAAAGAGCTTAGCGTGAGTGATGCAATTTAGATGATGAAATCACCATATTTTGTAGAGCTATTAAGCCCATATATTGCATTATTTCTCCACCTTTTTCACTTTGATTTTTTGGAAATAAGTTGATGTGTATGGAAATTCGGCGTGTTAAAATAATGATGTTAAATGTAGTTAGAAAATTTGTTCACATGTCGCTTTAGTTCTATTATGAAAACGTCTCATATATAATATAAGAATCAATTTATTTTCTTTGCCTCCATTTTTTAAATGTATAGTTACAACTTTTGTTTCATATTCAACAGATTCGTCAGGTTGAAAGTTTTGCATAGATTTTGTCTCAATAAAACTAAGAGGTATACTAAGATGTTGTGTTACATAAACAAATTTCTGCCTAGCTTCCAGTTTATACAAAACAGAATATCAAACAGTTTGACAGTAAATTATTTACAGTTGTTGCTTAATATTCGCCTATCAGTGTGAACCGTTTAAACAAAAGTATGACAATTGCAACATTTCTTTAAGTACAATGTACAACTATAACATCGTCATCTGCCGGACGGAAATTGAAGAATTGCCTTTTGCCACATAAAAATGCTCTTATTCCCTAGCCGCGGCCTTTCCATAAACTTAGACGTTGATCCAAATTTTGTAATCTCAAATGAATGTGTGATTTCATAACATCACTGAATTGGTTCAATCACGTTTTCGGGCATAAGGATTACATGTTTTCACTACAATTAAGATCATTTAACCTCTTTATACCAAGGTTTTTTGTACTAGTGACAACTGTACTAACCAGTTCATTTTTGAAAAATAGTTTTATGATTCGTATATATAAAAGCTCAGAGTGCTGGTGAAGAGTTTCGTGTGCTGCGCTACGTCCTGATCTCTTCTAAAATGAAAATTTGCTTCTGATATCGTTGATTATGAGGTTTATGGTGATTACGATGCTTCATGATATGAAGATAACGCTTTCGCATCATCTGAAGTGCCTGACTGAATATCAGACCGATGTCTGACTGAGGTTCAATGTTTTCAGTATCAGTAAAATGGTGTTGCAGTATTTTTTCAACGTGAATGCGTATAGGGGTATTTGAAATCAGATAAATTCAATAAATGTCATCAATATATTATCGGGTAGGACTTATGTAGGAAACAAATAGGTGACTTTTCAAGGGCACTCTAAAAACATTCGCATCACGTCGACATTGAGAAACTTCTTTATTCATAAATTATTACCATTTCCTTTACAACCAAGACAAACATATTAGGGCTAAAATGGTTACTGTTGATGATGAACGTACTCATTAAAAAATATGATGTCGAGAAAATTTAAATCCAGACCAAGTCCAGTATGTTTAGCAGTAGAAATAGTTTTTTAATCATTTAGTCGTACATTTAAATGACTACTGAACAAACTTGTATAAAGGATTATCGAGAAACAATCATTAGCGATGTTATCCATAAGGTTGCGTTCAAAATTTCAATTTATCTATCCATGTCTGTATTGTACAATAAATACCTGTTTACGGTGGTTAATCAAAACTTAATCGAATAGTATTCTAACTTCAACTAAACAAAGGTGTCTTCTTGCATTATATTCAAGATCAATTGTTTTAGAAAAACAACTTATAAATTTTGAAACAATATTAGATAAATACTCTTTGGAAGCTTTCGCATACTTTTTAAAAAATGTCCAATTTTTTACTGCAAATATTTTTCATACAAAATTTTATTTGGAATATATGTGAATCATGTACTTATATATACCTACATAGCAGTATTGCTTCTGTGATATCGGAAGAATTCTCTTGAATTTTAGGAAAGAATAACATTTTTACTTTTACAATTGCAATATTTAAACAAATTTGAAAACTTTGTCAGAATTTGAATTCTTTTTCAAGGTTTTTACTTTTTATATTTACATTTTGAGCTATTTGTTTCATTAATATGGTTTTTAATAGTTTATCTTATAATGTACCTACTTTTTGGTTCTTTTTTACTAATTTCGAAATTTGATTCCAAATTTTTCATTGATTTCTAGTTAGAGATTTAAACTTCGCAAACTGTATTTAGTTATGGTAGTGACGAAATTGAATCGTTTGCAGATATTCACAAGGTGAAAAGTCGACCTGGTACCTATATCGCCACACAAATACTCAGTGGATCGCCTTCAGATGTTCACTCTCTCAAAATACAAACCGTAATAACGTTTGATGGTGGTAAAACATGGAGTGAACCGAATTTTAACTTAAGTAAAATTCACTGTAACGAGGTGAGGTTCTAACATTTGTTCTACAGACTAAGAAATTGATATTAATTTTGTTTTATATTCCGGTGTGCGCACACATTTAGAATTTGTTCATCTCTCTATTATTGAAGTAATGTTTATATTTTCAATTGGTTAGGTACTAAAGATTGTTTGGTGAAACTGTTTATTTTCAATGATTTTTTGCACTTCTCAACTGATATAGATAATGACTTTAATCTAACCATTTCTTAAATCCTGTATCTTTAGTGTTTGTTTTGAGATTGGAATATCTGTTAATTTCCAATGTTAATTGAATTTGGCACGCCATCTTGCGAGAATAATAATATTTATGATAATAGATCGCTGGCAGGTCAAAATTGAAAGCATTAAAGGTTGCAAAATAAAAGCATGTCTTTTAATATTTTTTAATGTGTAGTCAATATTCATGCAGGCTAGGATTTAGAATTCTTCAAAAAGAGCATTTTTTGGTCGTGGTCCTAATTTGATCAATTGAATTTTCTACCGATCTATTCCCATAGTCATATGTAGTTCCACAGCATAACCTGCATTTTGCTTAAAGTTAGCAACAATTAATATAATACATAGTTCCAGTTTTGACTACTAATAGGCATCCACAGCGACGTTGTGAATTGGGTTTAATACATTATTGTTCAAATCAAACTAATGAGTTCGTTTTTATTTTCTTGATGTGTAAGGCATGTATGTAGCATTGGTTAAGCATGAGACCAATTGTAATCGTGTTTTTTGCATTTTTTTAAATTCCAATCAACAACTGAAGTTATAGACACTCTTTTATTTTGTGATTTTGTAGCTAACTGAACCAAAGGTTAGTATTCTGATATTTTTGTTTGTTTCAGTGGTGTACCTGAATATTTTGGAATAACTTCTAAATAATGCGTAAAAATTGAATTTTGTGGAAGTTCGTTCACTTCGTAAGTGGAGGTACACCACTGTATTTTCAATAGAACTACCGAATATAAACTATTGTAGTCGTTGATTGCGATTAGTTACTAACAGTTTCCTGATTATTCTATTTTGTCAATAAATTGTGGTAATTCAACTCACTACGCTGCACAGAATTTAGAAATTTGCTTGGTGTGTATATATATATATATATATATATATATATATTGGGCAATANAGTTCGCATGCAAATTTTAGCTTTTTTGATACTGCCAACAGTTCATTCCAATTTGTTCACTTTAAATTCGAATACATTTTTAACAGGATCTCAATGCTAAGCCTTGTTTTGATTTAAAACTCATTTCAAATTATTGGCACGCTTAAAGCAACTTAGTGAAAATGGTTTATCCAGAGGCAGTTTTTGTGATAATTATTTGCTTGATTGTCAAATTGTGTAAATTTGTTATGATTATCATTATTGGGTTTTAGTGGTTACAGGGTGGTAACCCTATCTGAAATAGAAAATATTAACCAAAAATTTGCATGCTTGCACCTTTACCCAATTATATATGAAATGCGAAGCACTTCAATTTTGCATAGGCCAATCCAAGGGTGGCAGCAGGTAGGCCCGGGATGCAGACTGACATGACCCACCTTTCCGCAAGCAAGGCTGAAAGAATGTTCATGCAGGTTGCGAGGTCGGGCCAAAATAAATGAACTGCTGGTGATAATTTTTTACTGCAAACAGTATTTGTGAAGTAATTTCCAGATATATTATGATTGTGTTTTGTACCATTCATTCAATATACTAATGCAGACCGGTTGCTTTCCAGGTGTTTGTGCCTCATGCTGATTATAGGACCAAGATAAGTGGATCGCCCTTACTTGCGGGTCAAGGTAAATCAAATGTGGGTTGCCTTGCGTGCTGAACTATATTTTCAAAAATTATATGGGCTATGCAAATTTTTGAGAAAGCACTTGGGTTGCAGCCCCCCCCCTTTCACTCTTAGGCCTATCTATCTGGTTGATCTCTTTTATCTTTCTTTATAAATTTTCTGATTTTGATATTTTTTCAATTAGTGTTGATAGGCAATTGCATTTTAGAATTTTTTGCCAGCTTTTTTATTGAAGTCTACGAAAAACTTATTTGTAAAATTTCACTTAAATAACTTTTTAATCCCAATCATTTCTTGCTGCTAGAATCTATAGAAAATTAAATAGTTTATTCCAAATATAGTAGGCTGCAAAAATTTTGACCTTTGAGTATTATTTATTGTGTCTGTCACTCTGCAACTTTTGAAAATAGCAGAAAACTTATAAAATAAAAAATATGCAGTCTTAAGTGAACTTATAATATCAAGTGTTGAAAAGTGAAATACATTTGTTTTGTTTTATCACATTTTTGTCGTTAAATTTGCTAATACTTACATTTACCATTTTTTATGTAAGCATTACATAAGATTAAAAACAATATAAATCATCAGCAATATGCAAGGCTACATACTACAGTAAGATAAAAAGAATTTGGAATTTGCAGCCTGTTGAAAGAAGGAAAGGAAGTGGTCGACTCAAGAATATTTGTGGAAAAATGGTGTCTTGCTGTTAGAAATCCTTTCATTCCTGTGTAGAAAATATAACTGTTTGCTTAGAATGTGATAATGGACTGAATGTAAAACAGTAGACTGTTTGCGGAACACTCTGAAACAGCAATGTAAGCTAAATACGACTACAAAAAAGGTTATTTACCACCAAACTCTGACAAAAAAGTTTGAGTTTATCTCAACAGGGCAACTTTACAACTTCAACGACGCTTACATTACTGATGAGAATGTACAGGAATAAATTCAAAGTGTGCTGTTCAATGAAGGAAAGAAACCGGCTGTGACTCCCGCAAAATGTCCCTTAAAAATTAGTGGTGTGAGGTACTCTTTCTGTGCATGGATTTTAATTTCAAAATTGTGCTCAGTAAAACTGTAAATGATGTTCCTAAGTATTTCACAATTGTAGCTGAGTTTCTGCCATATGCTGACACTGTTCCTTGAGGCTTGATTTGAAATATCTTACTTCAATTTCTATAATGGCTTCCCACTCAACTGATTTATCCCCCCATTGAAAATGTGTGCGAAATCATAAAAAGTGCTGCTGAAAAGGAGACTCCAACTAATCTCGCTGATTTAAAAGAAAGGTGCTCCAAAGCCAGAGTACATTGTAACTAAAGAAATGAGGCTAAATTATATTAATTCTATTCCAAAGATATTTTTGCCGCCTACTCTAGTAAAAATGTAGTAGTTTAATAGAAACACTGAGAAGTGCTAAGCATTCCGCGTTTTTGTTATAAAACATAACTTCGTAAAGATTTGTTTTACTAACAAAATTTTGTCGATGCACCTCATATTCATTTAGGTCTATTTCATGGACCTTTTGCAACTATCGACAGTCTAGGTTTTCTTTCAATTTGGATTATTTAATAAAATTATTTAAATTTAACGGTAATTCTAATTGCAGAGTAGATGTTAGTCTTGTGTGTTTGCTGCATGTTACGTAATTCACGCTTCTCCGTTGCACCTTGTCCTTGTGTACTCTGATTCGCGCTTTATCCTCTTTCTTTTTGACATTTATATTCAACAAAAATGCATGAAATATACATGTAATTTAAGACAACAGCTGTAAAATCACTAATATATATATATATATATATAT
>CABFPE010000177.1:833651-874669 GCA_900660155.1 Hofstenia miamia | reverse complement strand
TATATATATATATATATATGTACCATTACAGTTATCCATTAATTCTTGCATTTTGAGTGTAATTAGAATTAACCTATTTGAAATACCACCGTCATAATTTGAAATGACTTCACCTCGGTTTATTTTTTATCTTCTAATGCAGTATTTCTGGGGATTGCAATGGCAATATAAACAAGTTGTTCGACATTAGCATTCATTAGTAGTATTCATCGTTTGAAATATATTATTGTAATGAGGGATGTTCTTTATGATATTTTAAAGTTTAAATATCTCGAAAGGTGCTATAATTAAGCTAACCTTCCTATTCAATGGAGGCCATATTTTCTAATATTGAGTTACCAATAATATGAAATTATTTTAAAGGCTTTTTCTTAAAATTATTATAAAACTATTATTTCTATTAAAATTTATTCATATCATGTAATTGTGCAATAGTTTGAGATTCTCCGTAGGACCTTTATGGTTTATTTTTAAAGACATTAGACCTAGTCTTTTTAAGACACCTTTTATTCAAGAGAACAGAAAAAAATTCTAAACATTGGTTCTTATTTTCTGAAAATCACAAGAAATATTTTATCACAATATTCACGTAAAAGCTCCTCTATTGCATAGTGTTTAATTTTATCAGTAATCTTCACTTTCATTTTGGCACAATGAATTTTCTTAATGTATATTTTAGCCTAAAAAATGCAAAGTGTATTTTACTCAAAGGTTCCATCAGATGCTGCCTTACTGGGGATTCAATCCCATATTATCTCCTGAATATGGTGCGAGGTATGTTTTGGCGACTGGAGTTGTTGGTACAGGTGCAGTTAATTATGGCCCAAAAAATGCCCATGTTTTCCTTTCCGTTGATCATGGCAAGAACTTTCATCCAGTATGATTTTCTGTAGAGATTTTATCATATATTTATATACAGAATCTACATTAGGTAAATTTTTCTCAATTATCGATTTATAACAAATTTCATGTTTTTATCGATTCTGTAAATGTAGTTTTTATTTATTGCATAGGTAGTTTTTGCAATCAATGCATTCAGGTGATTGGTACAATATAGTAATTAATGTAATGATTTACATTTGTGTTATAAAATCATCGATAAACTTTTAATGAAAAACAGACTTTGTTTAAGATTTCACATCATTTAAAGTGTATTGTGTCAGTCACTTTGAATCATTTGCAGCTTTTCTTGCTCTTTTGGTGTCAATTATCTTATATGTTAATATCTTCCTAATTTTCAACAAATCTGCAAAGGAATACTTTGTATTTCAAGAAATGACATAAAAAGCCAAATCATTGAATTTTCGCAAATATTGCTTTTCCACTTCACAAAGTTCATGAGAAATTTTATTTCTACATCATCAGTGATAATGAATGTTTAATGTTAATAAAATTGTAGTTTGTGTGCTTTATTTTCTAGGGAAGGGATGCGAAAATCTTTTGCAATTTTCACGCGTTTGCTTTCGTTTTATGTCCAAGAGAAAATTATACCTCATAATTTTAAATTCACAGCTAGTGTTTACAATTCATGCAATAAAACTTGTTATCACTTGCGTAACAATGTTCTAAATTTCATAGTTCATTGTTTGTCGAATAAATCATTTTCAAATTTGCAATTAGTTTCACTTTAATTTAAATTCTTTGTTGAAAACAAGATTCAATGTTTCTAATTTTATACACAGGATGTTTTCCAATAGTGCACTGTTACTCTTTTCATAAAATGCGTAAAAGCTCCGCAATTTTTGTACTTGATAGCCAGAGATGTTTGCAGGGTTTTCTGATTTGGGTAATCTCAATGGTGATTAAGTTAAGCAATAATAAAGTCGCGAAGCTGAACACAAAGTGTTAAAATATTGCAATTTAACATCTTATTTTTAATTTTCTAAATTTTTTCAAAATATTTTTATTTTTAACCAAAATCCAAAATGTGTAAAACCTGAACAGGGATATTCTCCCATGTCCCCATGTCACCACTTGTGATTTTTATTCCTTTCAGTATATCAATTGCTGGAGAACGAATTTTATGAATGACTTGCAGCCATGCCGCAAAAGCTGAATTCAACAAAAATTTACTGAATGCTGAAAGCACTTGCTGAATGAATTACAAATTACAATATAAAAAATTTCAAATTCATCGAAGTCATTTTCCACAAGAGCACATATATTGTCTGCAATTCCCGTTATTTTCACGAAATTAAGCCGAATAAAAAGTTGATCATCGAATTTTGCGGACTTAAGATTTGTTCTCAAAGTTGAATGAACAAGATTTTGTTTCGCGAGTGCTCTTTCGATGCAAGCTTCTAATACAAGTAATTCTTCAGAGGATTCGCAAGACTTCATGAATTCTATAATTCTCCAAGCTGATTTCTTGTCTAAAAAATTTTCGATCTTCTTTTTATTAAATTCGTCATACTTTCCTTCAGGCATGAAAGCCTTTACCTATTCAACAGGAATACTGTTTTCATATTGTGATCAAAGATCAAACAGAGGGTTAATGTCAGTATCGAATAGTACGCCTGTCAGGAAATGTCATAAATAACCAAGTGAGCCGTTTCCTACCATCTTCCAGCGTTCTACCCAGATCTAAGTAAGCTTTGTTATGTTTTCAGATAGTAGGAGAGTTCCACTGATTGCTATCTAAATGCACAGTTACTTCATTAAAGACATCTCACATGAGCAGGGTGAATATATGTGCTACACACCCTTAATGTATCATGCTTGGGTACTCCGAGTTCAGCATTCTAAACGAGCTAGATTTTCAGGAGTGTTATCACCCACTCAAGCTATCACGCATGCTCCCCGGTAACAATATCATCTATGACTGGCCCCAATATATTACACAAGTTGTCTGCAGATTTATCCTGAACAACAACACTTTGCAAGTAGTACAAACTGTTTGCGCCTATCGACAAAATGTAACACATGTGACTTCCCCATTGACTGAGTTTTTTCCAATCATTCAGAAGAATAGTATTCTTAGTTCGAAAGTCATACACCTACTGAAATGAACTTGTCTTCGACAAAATCGAATAGTAAAACATGCTTGGAGCAACACGCAACAATCGCTTGGCGATCCAACATTTGCAAATTGAGCTGCTTCCTTTTGTTGACTGAATTAAAATCGGTTTGAGAATATCCAGGTTCTTGCTCAGCAATATGGCTTGGGAGAATACTTGAATGTAAATGGGAATTGACGTATTTCTCGATATGAGAACAGTACTTGCACTTCATTTTACTTGCTGCATAATGCTGGTGTTACACATGTACGTGTTTACGCGACGGGTTTCGTCAGTAAGCTCTTGTTACCTGTCAGTGAAATCGCAAATAACTGTTACACATTAAAGTTGTGCGTCGCGCTTGTCTTTAAATTTATTCTGAGGCCAAATCATTTTGTGTATACTATGATAGCGTAATGATGTATTTCACTTTGATTTGAGGCAAATATCCCGTCAAAGAAACTGTGCAGGCAACATTCTAGAAAATACTGTCGCGGGTACTGTCGCTCAACACCCGACTGCCTAATGCATACTTACGTGAAACAAAATTAGCATTCTCGTCAGCAAAACACGCGCGAGTGTAACAGCCGCCTAAGGCTAGAAATGATCAACGTTGCGAAATCTGGAACGCAAAGCGGCTGAAATCAGCTGCTACACTTTGATTGGCATTGCCATATGCATCCCTCCTGATTAGCATGTTTTTAAGTAAATAATATCAAATTCAATCTAAATAGTTTGCAATAGTCGAGTGATATAATCATTGTTCATAATCTCTTTCACTCAATTGTTCAATTTCTTTATTAATTGTTCTTTCCACTCTGGTGTAAATGAGAGTATTCCAAATAAAAAGCGATATAACTAGAATTTTGAATTCATTCTAAATTTCCTTTTTCAATTGCATCATGTTTTCACATAGATTTTTGGTGTGCTAATTACAGACTCTTATTTATCATTGCTGTACATGTGAAGTTATTGAAATTGACAGCCCTTTTTCAAATGCTGTTTTTAGGTAAAACGAGGTTTTTGGTATTACGCACTTATGAACTACGGAAAAATATTTGTGATGGTTGAACAGCGATCGACTGTCAAAGAACTTTGGTAAGCTGTCTAAACATACAATATCTTATATTGATTGCATCTTAAGGACTTACATGTAGGTTAAAATTTTACATTTGCCGATTCTTTTGTAAGAAACCTATGCCGTAATTTTGTGTCTACTATGAGTGTGAAATAAGATATTTGCTACTTTTATTCTCACATGACTGGAGAATCATCGTCAAGTGCATTTTTAAATTCACGTAATTTGTATCAAGAATTAATATTAGAATTTCTACACACAGCATTATTTACACACACACACTTGTAAAAAAAATTTTAAAATGTTTTGTAAATGTCAAAAACTGCATGGGATCTTTTTTCGTTGTCGATTTCTAGAAGTGTTTAGAAATTTTTTATTCACGCTTAACATTTTAAGTTAATAAAAATTTCTTGTAGTTAACTGTTTAAAAATTCAAAACTTTATTGTATGCTGAATGTTTGAGTCCAGCGCGTAGGTCTTTGGTTCCTGTTGTTTGAAGTCTTCTAGACCATCTTTAATTTGATTAGAAGTTTATAGATTTGAAATTCTTTTTTTCATAAATATAATTGTTATATAATTTTAGCACTTCTGCTAATTTAGAAAATGGCGCTTTGTATCATTACATATAAATTCTATTAATTTCATTAAATCCGTTTTGGAATTGACATCTTTACAAATACTGCGGTATTTATCAATATTTATATAAGATTCCATTTCATTGAATTTAAATGTGTTTCGCATTTTAGTTCCGCGAAAGTGTAATTTATAAAGCGAACATGAAATTCTATTTTGGCATCAGTTCTTTTTTAAACATTAGGTTTTGCGAAGTTTGAATCATTGCATTTTGAGGATACGTAAATATGGCTTCGGGTTTCTTCTTTATCATTGAGATATTTTGAATATGTTTCCTAAGATTTGAGTTCAATCCGTCAATTATTGACTTTACAAAGTTATAACGATGTAGAGCAATATATTCAATGCGTTTCGTCTAAGAACTTGAATATATATATATATATATATATAATTTAGTTTATTTAATTAGTTTTTAACAAAAGATTCGAACTCTTTTGCACAAAGTCCCACCCTGTAAATATTTAGGTACAGTTATGATGAGTGTGAAACATATCATGTGTTGGCATTTACAAACGAGGCTGTAATTGTTTCGAAAATTGTCGTCTCCGATGATCACAATCGTAATATTCTTTACATCTACACGCGCAATTCCAACGCATCTCAATGGCGTATTTTCACAGTAGATTTCAATTCCGTTTTCGGTTTGCTTTAGATTTTTACAAATTTCTTAAAAGCAGCACATCTAACATTGAATTCTATTAAATCATGCTTTCTCATGGATTTAATTTTATACTAGTACGTTTTATGTTTTCAATGATAATTAAGAGTATTTCTTTTTCGCCCAAGCTTACCTTCGTAAGCTAAGTGATAGAAAATAGAATGACTATGTGAGTGTATTGCTTTGAAATTTTGTTTTCTAGTGTAATTATAAAATTAATTTTAGACTCCCCCTGTGACTTTTACAATCTTGAGCCTGACCCTGTATGCTACCTTGGGAATTATTCCACATATCTAACGTTCATTCCTCATCAAACGTGCTACGTGCCCAACAATTACGTCGCGGTGTAAGTTGTACTAACTTCGCTCTTAAATTAATCTCTTTAAATTATGTAATAGCAATACATGGATATGTGTGTGTGAAAGGCGAAGAGCGAAAATCAAACACTAAGCTCAACAAAGTAAGAACAAGTATAAATGTCCTCAACGCAAAAAAATAATTATTTAAGAGCCGTATTTATGAATTTTACAGACCAAAAAAGTTCGTTTACGTGTGTGACAGACTGTGGATGTTGCAACGTACAATGAAATTTAAGAATTTTCTGTGAAGTATGTAGGTTAAACAGGGATATTTTACTTGACAAGTTATTATAAGAAAATAATTCAAAAAATAAGTAGAAAAAATTGCAATACCTCATCAAAAACTTGAAAAATCTCATATAATATTCTGGTTTTATACTTTTTGATATACAAATACAATAAGTTTACATTGTGAGGGAGACGAGGCTAACTATTTGAGGAAAAGTAGTGTTTTATTGAGATCAGCCTAGAAACATACATAATCATCTTGACTTTCAAGAATAAAAATTTATGACGAAACACAAATTTGGGTGACAGTTAATATTTATTTCAGTTGCTTGAATGACAAAACCGGCATTTTTCGATAGTTTTATATTGTTTTCTCTGCATTGAATATGAATTCAGAAAATCACATTAAATTTAACAATGTTTTCAAGGGCATTTTTCTCTTAATTTTTTTTTATTATGTAATTTTCACAAATGTACAAAATTTCTGCAAAAACTAGTATATGTTAATTGATGGTATATTTAAGAAATGATTTTTGGTTAAATTTTACAATGAGAAAACTTCTCACGAAAATTCATCAATTTTGCTTATGATATCTGAGGAAAACCTAAAAGTAGGGAAATACTTCCTTAGACAATAATATTGTGGGTCATTGTTGAATCAATTTTTCTCGATAATAAGCATTCATAAATGTCTATTTCACTTACTGATAACGTAATACGTTTTTACCTGTTGTTAAGACATGTAAAGTATGCGGTTATGAACCATCCAAATTTTTAAATCATATGTGTCACATTTCTGACTAAAGTATAAATAACCAATATATGTTTAGTTTACTGTAGCCTCGATGTTTTGCTTATGATAATAATTGAGTACATAGTATCATGGATGCCTAATATTTATTTTAATGCGACACCTATTCATTGTTCTTGTCAAAATGAGGCCGTCATGTGTAGTCAAATGGTGTATTACGTTGGGAAACACTTCGACCTTCATTCACACATTTTCCCCTCTTTCTTAACCTCTGTTACAAGTCGAACTAAATATAGTATGTAGACCAAACCCTAACCCTTTAATCAGAAGAGAGTAATTAATATGTTTTATATTTTGACAAAGCTCCCACTCTTTAAACAAAAAGAGTGATTAAAATGTTTTAAATTTTTTGTTCTACATAAGTTGATTGGGAAATGTAAAAGAAAACATCACACACATATTGAAAATTTTGTTAATTGACTCCACGACAAAAGCGAAAAATCATTGTATTATCCAAAAAGAATCCCACAATGACTGCAAACCAATTACGACTCGAATCAAATCTGCAAGATATAGTCGTCTCTGTGTCCACTGTCAAACGTGTTTTGAGAGATGCCAATGTTTTCGGAAGAATTACAACACGAAATCCATACTTATCCAAAAGGTTAGCAAACAAGCGACTTCTATGGTGCAAACAAAAAGAGAATTATGAAATTAGAGACTGAAGCCAGATAATATTTTCTGATGAATCAGAAATTGAGCTCTTTCCAACTCGATGTCAGTTTGTCCAAAGACGACTAAATGAACAACTGAGGCCAAAATACATCCAAAAACAAAGAAATTTTCACCATATGTAATGGTTAGTGAAGGCATAAGATTAGATGGGAAAAGGTACCTAAAACTGTTTAACGGGTCAGTCGATTCCCTGAAGTACCAAAATATTCTTGAAGAAGCCCTTCCACAAATTTATACCACTAGATATATATTGCAACAAGATGGTGCTTCTTGCCACACATCACGCTCTATAACCAATTTTTTACAACAGAAAGCGATAATAATGATAAATTATTGGCCACCTCAGAGCGCTGATCTATCACCAATTGAAAATTTGTGGGATTTTCTCAAAGGAAAAGTTATGAATCGTGACCCATAATGTACTGAAGAGCTATCGGCATTCACTGAGGAGGAATTTTATGCAATTCCAAATGATTATATCTCAAAGTTATATGAATCCATGCCAAAACGTATTGCAGCTGTAATCAAGGCAGAGGGTTACAATTCTAAATATTAACTTTCATTTTTGAGGTTATTTCTTTGTTACTCTAAAGTGTGTAGTTGAATAAAAAATAGTATTCTCAATAAACTATTCATGTATATTAAAACTTTGAAATTTTCTAATATAGGTGAACGAGTTAGAATTTAATAAAACGAATATTTTCTCGTTTTGATATATACCATGATCAAAACTAAAACATTTTCATGAACTTAATATGACTGTTTTTAATGATAAAATAAATATTTAATAAATTTGATTTTCATTGTAGTTAAATTCAAAAATATAGAAATATTAAGGGGTGTCTAAAATAGTTTACAATGCTTTTTCAAGAGGATTTTTCGTGAATTCAAAATAATAGTGAATTTTAGTTAGTTTGGATTTTTTGTCCCATTTTAGAGTTGGCATGTTTTATATACTGTATATATATATATATATGAAAATGAAAGATTCTTAAGACTAAATATCTTTGAACTCTGAATATAAAATCTTTTATTATCGACGTGTTTTGACCTTCTAATTTGTCATTTTCAAGATAGTTAATCGCTGTTTTTTCCTTCTTTTTCAAAATATATTTAGCTTGCTAATGTCTTTTTGCTTGTTCATTAAAGATCATTCAAGGAATTTAATTGCAATATTTTCCGCTATTTTTGTTTCTAGATGTTTAATGAATATTTGAAAATTATATCTTTTTGGTGGGTGTGCATGTAAAAATATTTCTGAACTAAGATGACCTCGCATATGTTCTTCCATTTTCGTGTTTAAATGTCGTCTGGTCTCACCGATGTATGAATAATTGCATTCATCACAGTTGTAAATATAGGCGTGTCTAGATGACATATCAATGGGTATTTTATCTTTGTTTATGAAAATTTTTTATGCTAATAGATCTTTGTTTAATATTTTGAGTTGTTTATTTAATGTTACAGCATTCTTTTTTATATAAGGTAACGTACAAAATATCTTTGTTTTTGTATTTCACTTCGTTGTTTATTGCTATTGTATTTGAATTTAGCATTAATCGCTTTGTTAATTAATTTTGTGGATAGCCATTTTTCATTAGATCATTAATAGGTTTATCTAGGCTCTTTGTTGAATTTTCATAATTTGAACTATATACAGTACTGGCCAAAAGTTTGGGAACAGTAACCTGTCTAAAGCGTGTTTTATGGTATTTCCTGGAACTCCCAATTTCTTCTTAGAATTTACAACCGATTCATTTAGCCAATCAAATTAACACAACTTTAGATTTACACACACAATACATTTTCACTGAAAAAGTACTATCATTAAATTTTGAAATATGGTCCGTGGTAGTGAAATTTCACCAACAAAGCGTGCTCAAATTCATATCTTGTATGAGGAGGGGTACAATTATCGCGCTATAGCTGTTAGAATGGGCGTGTCAGTGTCTTTGGTATCCAGAAGTGTTACTCGCAAATTTTTCCTCTCGCAAGTGGTCTGTAAGACCAAAACTGACAACCCCTCAGACTGACCGTCTCATTCACCATTCCATCGTCAATCAACCATTCTCTTCATCTTCTGAAGTCAAAGCAAATCTAGGTGTATCAACACGTACCTTCCATTGTGCAAACTGGCAGCTAAACCCCGATTATCTTCAAAGAACATTCAAGACCGGTTGCGATTCTGCAGGCAATACCACCACTACACCCCTGAGATGTGGCATCAAGTAATGTTTAGTGATGAATCCAAGATTTGCCAATTTACATCTACAACAAGATGGGGCTCCTTGCCACAGTACCAAAGTTGTGAAACTGGATTGCATCACAAGACTTTCAGCTGCTTGAGAACTGGCCGCGAAACTCCCCAGACCTCAACGTCATAGAAAATTGCTGGCATCACATCAAAAACTGTCTGAGGAAGCGTCAATGCACATCACTTGACGATCTGAAGGACAAATTAAAGTGGTATGGTGCACAGAGATTACTGATGATTATTGTAGAAAGCTGGTCGAGTCAATTTCAAATTGCATTGCTGCGTGTTTGGCCAATAATGGCGAACATACAAAATATTAGTGAGTTTTTCTGAATTAACTATTTACTTTCATTACGGTGTTATCACATTGTTTCTACATTGTGTTATTATATTGTTTCTACATTGCGTTTTTTAGTGTAAAATAAAAAAAATTTTAAATTTGAAAAGTGTTCCCAAACACCACAACTGCGTAATTTGGAGCTTTGAAAATCCGAAAGCGGTTTTATCTAAAAGTCTCCATCCAGGAAAGTTATGTGTATGAATGGCTTTTTCTGCTGAATATCAATTGCAACCATTCTTCTTCGACTACATAATTAATCAAGATAATTATACCGCCATGCTTCAGGATCATCTCATCTCATCAACATGCCGAGCTGGTGATTGAAGAAAACCAGTTCAATTGAACATTTGTTATATTACAAACCCCATTGATTGTGCTTTGTTTTGGTTACATTTAGTTTTACTTACTATGCCTTTATATTGATTTAATAAAGACTTCATAATTTGCNTACGCAAATTATGATGTCTATATTAAATCAATATAAAGACATAGTACGTAAAACTAAATGTAACCAAAACAAAGCACAATCAATGGGGTTTGCAATATTATAACAAATGTTCAATTGAACTGCCTTCTTCTTCAATCACCAACTCGGCACGTTTCCTCAAATTATTCACTTATGGATAATCAGTTAGTGTTAAAAGATGTGTTGTGGTCAGACGAGGCTTACTTCTCGCTTGATGGCTTGGTAAATCACCACAACTGCGTAATTTGGAGCTTTGAAAATCCGAAAGCGGTTTTATCTAAAAGTCTCCATCCAGGAAAGTTGTGTATGAATGGCTTTTTCTGCTGAATATCAATTGCAACCATTCTTCTTCGACTACATAATTAATCAAGATAATTATACCGCCATGCTTCAGGATCATCTCATCTCATCAACATGCCGAGCTGGTGATTGAAGAAAACCAGTTCAATTGAACATTTGTTATATTACAAACCCCATTGATTGTGCTTTGTTTTGGTTACATTTAGTTTTACTTACTATGCCTTTATATTGATTTAATAAAGACTTCATAATTTGCGTACATTTTGACTAACACTGTATATACATATATAATGAAATGAAATGATGTTCGAATTTTTGCTTATGTATATTCATTAATTATGAGACTTTAAAAGTATTTAATAGTAGATCTTCAAATTGTGCAACTTTTCTTCAGTGACATAGCCCTTACTATAACTCCGAGATATTCATTTATATATTATATATATATATATATATATATATATATCATTGTTAAACAGAACTAAACTATTTTACATCCAATAATGTGTATGTCAATAAATAATTCAATTTCACAGTAGATCTAACCATTGTTTTCCTTATGTGGAAGTGGTATATCAACCCGTTCTTTGATATAATCAAGTTTACCAAAGTATTCTAAGCTCAATGAAATTTTGCTTTGCAGGTTTATATTTAGTGAACTTGCGGATACGCGTTGTGAGTGTACTAAACAAGATTACGAGTGTGATTTCAACTTTAAATACAATCCCGCTACCGGCAACTGCGAAAACGACGACATCCAATCAACTACTTGCAATCCTGGGACAATTTTTTCACGTACAAAAGGGTTCGATTTGTTTTACATTTACTATCAACTCTAATAATTCATAAAGTTATTAACGATTCGTACACATTTTTCAAAAGTGATGTTTTGAAATTAATATAAATAAAAATATATCTCCTTTGTGAATTTCTGTACATTTTTAATTAAATATTCAGAATCACAAAATATATGAAAACCAGAGATGGCCATTTGCCGAGCAGAAGCGGATGTCATTAAAAAATTTATTTAATGTAGCAAACAATTATTGTAATTGGGCATAATCTACAATCTATTGCAATTAATTGCCCAATGTTAGACAATAGCGGGAATTTTTTGTTAAATGCGTTAAGTTTTGAATATTTCTTGTAATATACATGTAATCACAACAAGTAATAGAGCACAAGCATTAGATGCTGAAATTTTAAATATTTCTTGTAATATAAATGTAATCACAGCATACAATTAAATACGTACATTGAATGTTAACATTTAAAATATTTTTGGAATATTCATGTAGACACAGTATGTAATAAAAAACGAGCATTCGGTGTAGCAATAAATGTAAAAAATGTCAATATGTGATGAAAACTGAAAACCTATTGGTTTTTATATTCATTTAATTTTTTAAATTTGAAGTGCATTAAAAATTTAGCTTTCCAAAATTTTATTATGGTAATTTTTTAAATATTTATTATAGTATTTAATCAAAACGTTTATAAGGTATTTTGCTCATTATGCAAAAAAGTTTATTACTTTTATATTTAGGTATCGAAGAATCGTTGGATCTTTGTGTTCTCCGGTTGATGACAATTTTGAGCCTGAACAAGTGTATTGTGCATCTGGAGTCTTCGGTGAGGTTGTTTATGGTTGGAGTTCAGGAAATATATCAATGTATGTTAAACTTTGAAAATACCTTTTTGTTATAAGTTTCTAAATCCATTTTATTTTAATAATAAAAACAAAGAATCGTAATAATATATTTTAGGTGTAAATTGGAGTCTTGTGAGAACCCTCTCCTTCTTTATACTAAGTCAGTTGGTATAGTAGACGTTCAGTTGTCCTTGAAACTCAGTCTAGTCGCATGGATTGAAACGTCTGGAGCGGTATATGCTATAAAAGTTAGTAAATTCCTTATAGTTGTTGAAAATATTAAGAAGCTTTATTGTACATAAAGATTTTCAATATATAACGTTTTCGTACTAAATATTTTTGTAGGCTATATGTAACTAAAAATTAAATTTCGATGTGTTTTATTACGAATCTCGTGATAGATATTACAACTTTCATAGACTACGCTTATTGATCCCCTACCCTATATTTTTGGTTTTGCCTACGAATTGTAACGCAATTGCTTTCTGACATACAAACCATTGGGACTTTTTCTAGCTTTCTCAAATATAGTGTTCCCTAAACATATTTAGTTTATTTTTATTTTGATTTTCAATGTCATTTCTATTGTTTCCTTTTGTAACAGTCCGTTCTTACTTGCTGCAGAGAACATATATGTACACATATCTGGGTTTAAATAATTTGGTGATTCGTCTATCTGGCGCTAAATAATAAGTACATGTTTGGCGCTCATTTTCATGTAATATACAGAAAAAAATTTTCATTCAGATGTCTTCAATTTCTTTGTGTATGCACTATTTATAATATTTAGACAAAAAATATAGGCTTTCTAAGAAAACTACTGTCTTCATACTAATTTTAGAAATGGCGCTAGATATATTTAACGTCATTTTCTATTGAAATATATATATATATATATATATATATATATTATAATATTTTAATTTAGAGTTTAAACTTAACAGATAGCCATATGGCCGTAGCTAAGCAATTGGAGAAAGGTGATATAAAATCCTTTTACCTTGATTCATTCAACAAATTAATTTGGTACACAAAGGGGAAGAGTATTTTTTTTGCAAGACTTGATGGCTCGTATCGCCGCAATGCTTATACAATACCCGATAATATGAGTTCAGGTAATTTTTTAATACTGCAATCGTCTATTAATTCATGCAAATCTCAAAATTAATGCGCATTTTAAACTGCTATTTTTGGGAAATAATGATATTTAATTTTTTTTGATTTTTATTTGCTAATGAGTTTCTTGTTGAGTAATTTTATGAAAAGTTTGCTTCAACATCCAATTTTATAAATGTTTCTGTTATTTTTATTAAAAATAGGCGAAGTATTGCCTATCTTAACATTTTAATCCTCAAACTATGAAATTGTATTTCAATAATGTTGTGAAAAATGTCGGCTTGTTGAATTTGTTGAAGTGTTTTCCAAGGAGTGCTTATGGAATGTCATATTTTCATTTAGATGAAAGTTTTTGTAAGGTATACATTTGAAACGTTCAATTGTCATATTTTGTTTAATATTTTTAGTGTACTGTATTCCAATCTTCAACAATATAAATGATTCTAACATGTTAACCCCTTGCAAGCCAGGACGCATTATTGCGTATTTTTTTGAATATATTTCTCTTGTAGAAGTCTGGCGTTACAAATGACAAAGCAAGACATTCATTGGCGCCTAGAGATTAAATTTGTTGAATAATTGCATACATTAGCCCATGTAATCATGGCTTTACAAAGACTTCCATTTTGTACTTTACATGCAAAGAATCAAGAAGAACTATGCAGCGACTATATCTACCCTGAATTGATACCTGAAGGATTGCATGAAAAGCAGCAACGCCTAATGTGAGGATAGTGTGTGAGACAAGGAACACAATACAGATGCTCTGAATGCCAATCCCTTCCTTCATTGTTTTATGTTTCAAGGGCCTTCACTAATCATAATCAAGTAAACTAAATATATTGATATTTTGTCCTCCATATATACAGTTCTTAGTATTAATAATAAATGCATTTTCTGAAAATATATATTACCTGTTTTTCAACTTTTTGTATTTTTCATTTGTTTGGCTACTGGGATGTTTATTGTTTAACTTTGGCCTGCAAAGGGTTAATCATCTAGTGAATGTGCTCCGTAAATGTCTGTTGCGATAATGTGAATATATGGTAATAATCACAGTAAATGTATTAACATTTCGAATGACGAATATCTAAATTTTTTGATATCCTATTATTCAAATTCCGTTTGTTTAGCACGATCTTCTCAAAGTTTTATGTTGAAACTTGATTTGCTTCAAACATGGAGAAATTTTTTAAAATCTGTAATGGTATTTTTGAAGTGCTTATTGAAACCACTGGTGAACCATCACGGGTTTGGTCTATAAAAAAAGAAATAGTTGTTGCTCCCATTGGGCTCTAGACTTCTTATTGTCTAAGCATTATATATGCGAAGAGTTTGGATGTTTTTCATTGCAAAATATAAAATATTTTCACGCATATGTTCACCATTATAGTCGAGCACATTTATTCATATTGTGAATATCCAAAGATTTGAAATTGCTTAATAACCTTGGAGAAAAGTGTTTGAAAATGTAGGCAAAACGGTTTGTCTTTTTTAAAGTGCACCAGGAGTTTTACTGATGTGAGCTGGAGCAGTTGGTGAATCAAACTTTTAGTACATATTTCACATTTCAAATACATTACAACCATTTTGCTATTTGAATGTATAAAGGGGATGCCACACGATTAGTCTTTGACTATAGTAAAAAACTAACCGTGTGGCATCCCCAAAAAGTGACTTTTGCGGTTTATGATTATTCAAATTATGAAATAGAAATTGTTCTATTTGAAAATGACCATTAGTCAAAAGACTAATCGTGTGGCAACATCACATGGTAACTGCATGCTGTTGATCCTGACCTATAGCGGGCTTACAAGTCATCACACAAGCTGGTTACACCAGTAAAAATTGTATGATCTGAACACCAACATGCCCATTACAAACCAATTCTTCAGGCTGGAAGATGGTTTATGAATCTGTTACTATTTAAGCAAATTCATAAATCAGATTCAAACCATAAAGTCATTAGCATTATAAGAAAATCTTCAGTTACGAGTACGCATGAATGCCAATGACGTTTTTGAAAAAAGACTAACAATTTGGAATTTTCAAATGCAAAACTTGGTTACTTGAGAATGACATATACAAGAAAGTTTCCCTGAACTTTGTTTATTGGTGTCTTAAAATTTTATTGTGATATTTAGTGATTGATACCTTGATAATACTTTAAGACATAGTTTTTAATGTTTTTGTTCAAAGGAAATTCTTACGTATCTGCTCGAGTGAATTCAAGAGAAAACTAGTGAAGATTAGTCAATTTGAGTTTTATATTATTTTCATCATAATTTTCATCTTACATATTTCACTTGTAGCGTAATCCAATTGTAAACAATTGAATTCTCGAATAAACCACTTCAAATGGGATGAATTAGCGAATGGATACTCTAAAATAGCACTAACAATTGCGTGAATTTACAACACTGAATAACATAGCCTACTACCAGTTACCAAAGACTGTTGAGTAATTGTATTTCTGAAGAAACAGCATCTATTTTGCCTTGCCTCGAATAAACGCTTTAGTTCAAACAATTTTAGAGTATTCTTTTTTGGATCACTTCCCTAATATATTAATTATTGTAGGAATTCCGCTTTTTTATCAACATCATTTGGATGTTTTACAGTATATATATATATATATATATATATATATATGTATTTGAAATAATGTTTGAATAGCATTCTGCCATATCTTAGCTATAGTTGGCTGCAAAAAAATGAGACTGAACACTTATTTTTTCACGCTTTGTGGAAACGTATTGAGACGTTTTAGAGGAAAACTTTCACGCTTTGTGGAAACGTATTGAGACGTTTTANATTGCTTTTCAAATACTTCGAACTAGTAAAAAGTTTAATTGTTATTGATAAATTTTGAATTAAAATTGTTCTATTGAAACTTACATTATTTTACATTCTCTGAAAATTTTAAATAAAATATTTCACTATATTTTTGCTTTCTTTAGTTTGTATCAGGGTTTCCCAAATGGGGTCCGTACCCCCAACAGGGCGGTACGAGGCTTCAGGTGGGCGGTGGCCAAATTTATCGTATAGGGGATCCCTGAGATCCTTTAGTTGGGCGGTGAAAGACTGAGAGCTTCTAGTAACATTACTCGGTGTTTCTCAACCCATACGTAATTTCTTTCCTAATTTTTTGTTAGTATGGAGTATGGGAATGGAACACTAGAGTTTCTTCTATTTAACGGTTGTTGGTCCCTATCCAATAGCATCCCCTAAGGTTCATAGGGGTTCATGAAACCTCAATTTAAAAATATGAATAAAACTACTTTCTACAAACTTAAAAAGGAATTTTTTATAGTGCAATACAAAGAAGCTTTAATTCAACTCATATAGGTATACATTATTGTTGATAATCAAAGTCTTTGGTTCAAACAATCAACACAAAATGCACCGACACATGAGAGGCACATTGGCTTCGTACATATAGTGCATTCATAGGCAGTTTTTTTTGTCGGAATTCCTGGGACACACTTGACACTTTTTTGGCGTTGCTGTCTTTGAAGAGCAGATACATTAGAGTCGGTAGGAATATCAGATTCGAACAGGAACTCGCGAATTGTGTTTTTCACTTCGATGGATATCCGCGAATTGGATAGACGTCTTTGGAGCTGCTCTTGGCCAAGCTGGTAGCCAACAGCAAATGTTTTATGATAACGTTGCTTTTCAGAGGTCGATAGTAGCACAGTCGCCTTGAATTTTGTATTGTGATGTCAATAACATTACACAGAACACTGAACGGCCAACACCTACACTTTCTATGGGTTGTAAAACTACTTTATCCATTGTGTAAACGAGTCCAGTAGTAGGACCGGTTTGTTTCCTTTGTCCCAAAATGAACAGAGAAATGTTTTATTGTTGTCATTAATTATTCGTGTATCCCCTCTCGTCGTACCAGCCAAGTTTACCATTTCTTTCGCCACACATTTCCTATTTCTTCGTAGCGTACCAACGTATGTGATTTTTTTCTCAAGCAATGTTTGAATTGTTTTGTAGCTTGTAAACCATTTATCCCCAGTTAGGTTGCGGCCGGATCCGAAAAACGGTTCAGTAAGACGTAATACTATTGAATCTGGAGTCATTCTGTTGGAGGAGTTAGCAATCGTTTGACTTCCTATGTATGGTAAACCATTGAGGCAGAACTATGATTCAGCATCACAAATCCGAAAAAATTTTATGCCAAACTTCCCAGGTTTTGATGGTATATATTGCTTGAATTTCCCACGACCATCAAATTCAACTAATTGCTCGTCAATTGTGAGGTATTCACCAGGGGTATAATATTCTAATAACTTTGAATTGAAACTGCTCAAAGAATGCCTCACTGGTGCTAAAACATCCTCTCGGTCACGTCGTGAAGGGTCATCCATTCTGATGAAACATACAATTTGTTTAAAACGTTTGCGGGACATAAGAGCCCGATAGATGGGACGGCCATTCCTGAAGCTCCATATATTCTCGGATGACTCATAGTTATCAGCATATGCCCCTGATAAAACCAAAACAGCAATGAATGCCTTCATTTCCACTTTGCCATTGATGTAACTTCCCCTTTTTGGCTTCAAGCTGAGCATGGCGTGAATTGTATTAGAATATCTAAGCATGTTTCAAAAAACATCAGAAACGCCGTTTGTTCATCTTGAGGGTTTATACCAGTTTTCACGCCCTGTCGGAAATTCATAATGATTCTGGAAGGCTGTCGTCCAATGGGGTTTGGGAAACTCGAAGTCCAGACAACACCTTCACGATTTTGAAGCTCGTTGGAAGGGGGAGGATTACTGTTCCATTGTCAACGAGTTCATCTTCTGATCCAGAATTTTGATTGTATTCGTCATTTTCTACATGATCCAGTTGGTCTACTGAGAGTTCATCGTCGTCTTGTAAATTTTGTAGATCTTCGTTCTGCAGAAGTACATTCTCATTTGCGTTTTCAGAATAATCCCTCTCATCACCGTCGTCCAATTCTTCTTCATCACTGCTACTCATATTTGAGAGTGTGGAAATAGCTTGAAATTTGGCCATGCGAGTTGGTTGAACCATTTCTAGAACGAAAAACATTATTTTTGCAAAAATGTTTTGTTTTTTTATTGGCAAATTTTAATATAATATATCCCCACAATTGAATATACAAGTATCTTTTATCTCGTAAACATTCAAGTTACACAGAAAAATTGATATGAAAGAATGTACCTGTATTATTTTTGTGGTTAATCCTTGAAATTCACTATGGCCCTGTTCCCATTAGATTTGAGTCAACCCGCTGTGAGTCGCCCCGCTTGAAGAAATCTTGTGTTCCCATTTAAAAAAGATTTTGAAGTTCAAATAAAATTTAAATTTGTAATTTGTGTGTTTTAGTATGCCTTTTAAATGCAATGTAAAATAAAACTTTGTTTCAGTTTTGCTATAAATATTTCTGTATTTCAACAGAAGTTATCTGCCCAGGTAAAATTAATCTCAAATAGCAGTTCACGGCCTGTCTCAGTATCGCCTTGGTATAAGATAGGTTATTGGCCTGAATATTTAATCAAAAATAGGTTATCAAGATTATCTTATCGAAGATAATCTTTGTTAGATTATCTTTTGAACAAGCCTGAGTGCCACACGGTTAGTCTTTTGACTATAGTCAAAATTGCGGTTTTGCATTCTTTTGTCTATTAGTCAAAACATTTAACTAATAGTCAAAAAAGGTTTCTGCGTAAATTGCATTGCATATACATGTACAAAAATTACATTTCAACTGTAGGTAACGGGAGAACACTTCGAATGATGTATTATATAGGCCTCATACGCTACGCTCACGAATGTGTTTTGAATAGTTAATTGATCACTCATAAACAAGCGCATATATAAAGAATTATGTAAACATTTAATCCAATTAGCAGTTTGCAATCTTTATAGAAAATTCAAAATAGCTACGCAATCAACTAGCCTTTGAAACAGCTCTCTCTCCAATGGAATTGGGTTTAAAAACACGCTAAATCAATTTCGACAAGTTGTTAATTGTCACGATTTTGATTATATTGTTTATTTATTAGTGACATTTAACGGTTGTTGGTCTTTTGGGGTGTATGACACCCCCTGTTGTTTTCAACAGCTTGTCAATAGCGAGTAAATAGGAACAGCCAATCAAAATGCTGGTAGTTTTAATTCAAATCTTGTTCCTTTCCACTCACTGATTACGTGTTAGTGGAATAATTCAGGGTTTTCGAGTCGAGTTCGAGTTACTCGGCCCGAGTTCGAGTTTTTACGTTTCGAGTTCGAGTTCGAGTAATTTTTTAAATGAAATTCCGAGTTCAATCGAGTTTTTTTCTAATTCCGAGTTTTTTAAGGTAAAAAACATTCATTTTACAATAATTCTAAGATTAAAAAAAAGTTTTTGTGATTGGTAAGAAAATTGATATTTAAAGAAATTTAATTTTTACGCTATTTTCGAGTGGATTTTCGAGCGAGTTCGAGTTTTGATGATTTCTCTTCCGAGTTTTCCGATCGAGTTTTGCGAGCTTATTCCAGTTAGAGTTCTTAACATTCCGAGTACTCGAAAACCCTGGAATAATTGTCGTTTACATACACGTGGGGTTCAATACACCCCATTATATTACATAGGCGGTGTTCCCATTTAATTTTTCGCTCCCGAGGGACAGCGGGGCGACTCAACTCTAATGGGAACACGTTCGCCCCGCTGCCACTCAACTCTGTTCTTTCAAGCGGGGCGAAAATTACACCGCTGCGAAAAATTAAATGGGAACACTTTTGCCCCGCTGTAACTCTCAATTCATTCCTCTAATTAAGTGTTTTCTGCAAAAAATTTTCCCCAAAATTTCCGTTGAATGTTGGAAAAACATTACACAAAACGAGAAAAAAATTACTAACTTATTACAAGGTATGTGCAAATCTCCTCTTGAATAAGTCTCCAAATACGAACTCATATCAACTGTTACAGATGACAACTCATGTTTATCAATTCGAGCAATATAGTCACAAACATATACAAGAACGTTGAAAGTATCCTTATCTAAGATAAACTGATTTGAGTTTGGATTCAAACTGTTAATATATGTAATTTCTTCTGCATCAAACGCGCAATCACACAATTCACATAAGTGAGAACCATCTAAAACTTGCGGCATTCCATTGAGGTGCAAAAATAACTTCGCTTGATCTAATCGATTTGTTTGAATAATTTCTTGCACAGAAATATAGTAATTGCAACCTGCAAATCTTCTGAAATGCGCAAACAATTCTTCAATTGTATCTCCACCAAATCTTCCAAGAAGGACATATTTGTGTTGATAACTTCTAGTTGTATTTAATAAATGTTTGGCCAATGCAACAAAACCATTACTTGTCCGCATTAATGCATTTGAAGTGTCAATTGTTAAAGATTTTGAACGATTTGAAGCTTTGAGGGAAGCCATAAATTGAGCTAACTGCCCAATCTTATATAGAAAACTTGATTGATTTTAATCATCTATTGATATAGGCTTCTCAAATAAGTTCAAGTTTCTCTTAAATTGAATTGAAGACTTTACATTTCCAATATCAAATAGACGTCGAATAATTCAAATAAACAAAGCTGTTTCCTTTGCAATGTCAGCTGTTGTTGTGTTAACAGTTAATGCAGACGCGGTTGCTTCTGAAAAAACTTTAAGTGCAAGAGACATTTTTTGTTTTTCAATATTATTTGGATACACAGCTGAATAGGTAAAATTTGACTGCCTAAATAATTTCGAACGTTCGGATTTATATAAAAGTTCAACGTGTTTCCAATCAGCATGAAGNCGATTTGAAGCTTTGACAGGAGCCATAAATTGAGCTAACTGCCCAATCTTATATAGAAAACTTGATTGATTTTAATCATCTATTGATATAGGCTTCTCAAATAAGTTCAAGTTTCTCTTAAATTGAATTGAAGACTTTACATTTCCAATATCAAATAGACGTCGAATAATTCTAATAAACAAAGCTGTTTCCTTTGCAATGTCAGCTGTTGTTGTGTTAACAGTTAATGCAGACGCGGTTGCTTCTGAAAAAACTTTAAGTGCAAGAGACATTTTTTGTTTTTCAATATTATTTGGATACACAGCTGAATAGGTAAAATTTGACTGCCTAAATAATTTCGAACGTTCGGATTTATATAAAAGTTCAACGTGTTTCCAATCAGCATGAAGCACTTGCTTTTCTTTGTTGCTACTTGAGGAAAATATGTCATAGAATTCGAGTATTTTAGACTTTTTAGTATGCCAACAATTTCTAATGGATTTAATAAGATGAGTAAGGTCATTTAAAAGATAAAATGGGCTTGTACCAAACATTTGGATGTTTTCTAACCAACTATAGTCAGAAGAAAGCTGCAGGCGAGAAAATAATTCTTGATTGACGTTGCAATTGTCGCAGACAATACCTAGAACCTGTACATCGCATTCAGCTAATACAAAACACGTAGCATTTATGGTAGCTAATGCAAAGTCAGAAGTGTAACTACTAATGGGTAGCAATTTATGGCAAATGACTTGCCACTAAAAACAAACTTTAACACCACTCCAAAAACAGTTCTTGCCAAATCAGTTAGATTATCCATGGCATAACCATAAACGTTTCCACACAGAATGTGAAATCGCTTGCATCTTTGATTGAAATCCATTTACGAAATTATCATAATTTGTGATATCTATATCATTGACTTCAGACAATTCATCAGGCTGAGTTGTTCGAACTTCAAAACTAGTCTGTAATGTAGTCCGTGGTTTCGGTTCGGGGCGGACAATAATAGAAATAGGTACATTTGAAAAAATAGAGGGTGGTTCAATAGGAAAAAGAAATCCCCCTAAAAATCTTAAATTACAAATTAAAAAAACGTGATATTTTTTAGCTGAATAATTTTGCAAAAATGACTAAGGTTCTTTTACTACAGTATTATTGAATTAGTCACAAATGGTTGAGCATTTTAAAATGTGAAAAATACGCAAAATTGCATTTTGCCTATGAATCTTAATCAGAAAAGTAGACAGGACATTCTGATCGGAGACATTTTGCTGGTGAACAATTTGGGGTAAAAAAAAATAAAATAATTAATTCAATGAATTACAGAAAAATGCTACAAAGTAATCTAAATTAGAATTATCTAATTTAGAATTATTTAAAAAACATAACATGCAGCAGTGGTACATGTTGAGTTTCGCAGAAATCTTATATTTCGGAGAGACACACATACACTTTCCTACACGAATTAATGAACAACTTTCAGGTCATTTAAAATCAGAAATGTCTGATGGGGGACTGAGGCTGTTTAATATGATTTTTCATAATACATTCATTATATGTATATTTGATTAAATTTTTACTAATCGTACAATATTCCTCTACATGATATGATAATAATTGTGAAGATATTTATGATGCGTTAGTTCTGACTTACTACTATTGAGTCTTAGTTTCGTCAAATTTGTTTGAAATACGTAAATTGACTGATCACCATCATTGAGAATCGTTAGAAATTCTTAAAAAAGAGGTACACTATTGCTGACATTTTATAAATTTATGAAAATAAAAATTATTACAAATACATTTTGAAATATCGATATAGCAAATTTAAATTTTGCAGCTGGGGAGTGATTGTGATATCAGAGTTGGAACTGCCGTTCAAACCTCTTTATTTTTATAAAGCAATTCTACTGTATTTATAAAAATATCTAAACCAAGTTGAAGAACTAAAATTTACTGTCGAAATAGGAAAAGATCAAACTTCAAAATTTCTTGAACATTTCATTTACTAAAAAATCTGATATGTAATCGAAACTGTCAACGAATAGCCTAATTAGGATCTACATGAGTTATTATAATGTGCATATTATTCTTACTTTAGATGCTCAGACATGTACACATATTGCAAAAAACACTACCTTTTGTTTTTTCTTTTTGCACGTCGGCTGTGAAATGTAATCCACACACTGCCATGTTTTGCGTTATATTGTAATTATATTTGGCAGACTGGCTAGCCAAATTGTCCGTCTTTCAGGATCACTTGGAAAAACCATATATTGCAGTTTTGCAACCTGCTACAGAGCAACTTCTACCCATGTATTATTAGTAATAACTAAAGTGAAGTGAAACACATTGCATCACTGTTGGGTTAATGAATTTCATTGGTTGCTTCTAGTTATGTTTTTTTATTTAAGGGCTAAAACTGTTTTTCAATTGGTGCCAAAATGTCTGGGAAATCCCGCAGCCCAAGTAAACTTGACGCCAATTAGCAGTTCATGGCCTGTGTCAGTATCGCCTTGTCTTATACAGTAGATAATAATGGATTATTGACTCAACCTTTTAGCATAATATTTTATTTTTGAAATAGCTGACGTTTTACTATGACCAGGGGCGTACCCAGGATTTTCTGACGGGGGGACATCCTCGTTATTACCCAATGCGAGGCGAAGCCCCACTAAAATTTTTGAAAATATTGAAAAAATATACCCTAAAAATGCATTTCAAGTTCATAGATTTTAAATTTTTCAATTTTTTTACGAAAAATTTTTTCATTTATCCAGTCAAAATCAAATTTAGAAACCTGACGGGGGGACATTCCACCATGTCCCCCCCCCCTGCGTACGCCACTGACTATGACAGCAAAAGCAAACGTTTCGTAAAGTTCATAACAGTAATGAACATATGCATGCATTTCTTTTAAATAAAATTGCAATTTAACGACGGCAGTCAACCATTAATATCCTAAATATACCCGCCAAATCAATAACGTCATTATAACACTTTTCTTTGTTGCTAGCAGTTCATTCTATTGCATTTATAAAGGAAACTTTGGAGTGGGTAAAATTTTAGACTATTTTAGTGGCCTAAGCAGTTAGTAGCAGTAGACCAACCAAGCTCATACTGTGTCATGTGCTCAAAACGCAGCCCTTTTTGAAAGTGTTTATGAGCCTGCTACTGCAAAGGTCGCTCATCACTGGCAGACAAAAGCTGTGGAACATGGGCATTAGTTTACTAATGCTTACGGCTAAAAAGAAACATAGTTTCTTAGTCAGCCTTAATGGTTGCATACGGTTAGGTGACATGTAGTAATTAATGTATTTACTCTATAAAATATTTTTCATTGAAATTTAAATTGAACTGGGATGACTAATTTTATATAATAAAAGTAGGTTTACATTGTGTTAAATATGTAAAATTAATATTTGGCGAAAATACATTTAAATTACAATATTCTACAGGTATATACTATAATTGCGATTATCTAGATAACCTATTTTGAAGGAAATCATTATCGAAATAATCTATTTTTAGCTTTATTGAAAAAGATATTATCGACGATAGGATATTGAAACGTTTTTGAATTATGTTCCTGGGAAACGTTTGAGATTTTTTAATTAATGATTTGTAGAATTGTACAGTAATAAACCAAAGTAGTTCTCCAATTATTTGAAGCTGTTTCAACTGCCGTTTCTTTAGCAGAAGTCCATTTCTGTTTTAGTGCTTGTAATGTTTTTAGTGTTAACTAATCAATATCCAAGCACTTGTTCGGGATAGATATTATAGGTCTGAAGAAGTTATTTTTTAAAATATGGTTGTGTTGGATGGTTTGGCAACTAAAAAAATATTTTAAATACTACATTATTCGTTTCAACACTAAGGTGACAATTTGAGAAATATAATTGTACAAAACATTAGTTAAAAGTGATTTTAATGATATATTTTGTAAAAAAAATTTCGAAAAAACGAAAAAAATTCTAAAAATAGCAATGGTGTTTTTGCACAATTATATTTTAAGCAATTATGCGAAATTTCATTCCAATGAGACAATGAATGTGGTTACTGAGAAAATGAGCAATAAAACGATAAAAACAAAGAAAACAGCCTACATGAATTAATGATAACTTTGAGGGTTCTGAATGCGAGTTTAAGATGTCGTGCTCTCATATGGATAATTAAGTGAATAGATAAATGAATAGATTGTTTAGATACCGTTTCTGTTTTTAATAAAGACTATGTTTAGAGTGTGCACTTCGGCACTTGACGTTGGACGCCGAGCATGGATTTGTATTCTTCTGCATCACCTGCGACCACACGTCGTTAATGCGGTTGTCATTGCCAGAGCTCAAGTGGAAGAACATCTCAGCCTTCCCTAGTAGATTTGTTGAAACTATTTCTCTTGACTGGTAAATTACTTTATTTGGTTCTATCCTTGCAAGACAGACATGTAGCCAGTAAACGGTTGCCGCCAACTGTGAACGGTAGCGGTAGACCGTCCATACCGTTTATGCCGTTAGCGGTAAAACAACGGAATTTTTTGCAAAAAAATAAACTTATAATACGGAAGTACATGAATTTTCATGTCAGCTCAAGCCTCAGTGGCTATTTTCAAACGACTCTTAATTGCAAAATGACTATAAGTATAATTTAATTGCTTGATCTGTTGTAATTGGGATTTGTTATCATTCTAATACTACTATATTGCAATTAACAGACTTGGAAGTAGTACATATGTGAATTATACGAATTAATTTCCAACACTTGACCCAATTATACATAATACCCATTGTTTACAGTATATAAATAGTAACATTCCATTTGTATACAAGGTCTACTACCTGGTCCGCTACAGCAGATTTTAAAAAACCTAAAACTATAACGGTAAGAACTGGTTTTAACGGTTCTGCAAGCAGAACGGTTAAAGGTACTGTAACGGTTGCAGTAAGTTAAAGTTTCTATGTCTGTTTCAAGATCTCTAATACTTAATACTGCTTTTATTTTCATATATCGTAATGGAATTTTCCTAATTCCGTTTTATTGTTTCAGGAAATTTCTATAAATATTTCATGTATGCATGCATGTTGAGAATAATAATATAATGTTGATAAATTTTAAGAATTTTTTTTAAAAAGCAGGTTGTATTCCTTGTGAGCCATTTTCAGAATACAATGTTACCGCAAATCAATATCTATGTATTTTCGAGATTATAATTCTGTAACACTATTTTATCTAGACATCTAGTTGATATTGGCGTTTTTGCTACTGGGCAAAACTTTAGTGACCCTTTAGAACTTGAACCTTCTTTTGGGATTGATGTTATTACTACTTTGTTCCAAGTCTTCGGATATTCACATTTATACCTAGCTTCTTGATAATTTATATAATATGGCTCCGCAGATTTAAGCATACAGTTAATTGCTTTTTTACAAAAATGTTGCAGTGTTCAATTAAAACACATTTAGAAGTTTACGTTGTTTATTGCATTATTATTTGGTTTTAGTGGAATAAAATTGCAAATATGAAATTTGGCGTACAGAATGGCTTACTACACACTGGGAGAATATTGCAAAAGTGTATAAAATGTAAAAAATATTTTTTGCGTTCAGAGTAGGAACAACATATACATGTATATGTACGTTGGGTGTGTGAGTGTATACATTAAAGTATTTAAACATTTTAGATTTTTATTGGTAGGGTTTCATTATTTTTATTCATTGCGTTATATCATCGTCTATGAATTAATGCTTGTGTTTAATATGCCTACATCAGGCAGTCTATCAAATTGAAAACCACTGACCTCACGACTCGTCTATCGATACTCTTACCATATTTTTAATTAAAGTTTGCACAGCTTCAAGATCCTCATGGAAGCTTTTGTGGACCTAACGCTCAGTTGAATTTTCATCAGCAACAATCTACGAGATCTCCCGTTTGAACCCACCGGATTACTGGTTAGAGTAAAAAGTTGACATGTTCATCGTGAGATCAGCGGTTTAGAATTTGATAAACTGGTTGGATTCGGTGGTGGCTATTTCACGTCCACATTTTTCATAACATTTTTATCAGTTTTTCTGTGGAATACCCCAGCGAATTCACTATATTGGACATCACTTTGTTTTACAAATCGTTATGATATTAGAAGTGTAGCTAATTAGTGCTTTGCGAAACTATGAATACATAGTATTATCTTTTATGTTTTAGGGCGAGTGGTTTTCCGAAAGTGTACGTAGTATCTAAATTACTCCTAGTTTATAATTATGAAGGAAAGCTTCTCTACTCCAGAAGTAATGAAACATTGATGAATACGATCTCGGTTCACAAGGTATAGCTCTTCAATGTGTTGTTTGCAAATCCATTGAATTACTCGTCTTTGGTGTCGGAATTAAACAGTTGGGCTTACCAAAGTCGTAACAAAACATTGTTACAGGTTTTTCACCGGCCTGCAAATGTACACTATTCATGTATAAGGAGCACCAGAATATAAGGCGCATTTGCTGATTTTTGTACAAACAGGGTTTTTGTGTGCTCCTTGTAAAATAAGCAAAGAAATAATATTTCATAAATTAGAAATATATTCTAATGAATTCCATCATTTCCAACTGGTAAACATTTTCAATAAAAATCCCGAATTTTTTACATTTAATGACCTCATCGCAATTAATGATGGCATCAATTATTTTAACATTCCAATTTGACAGTACAAATGTGAAGAATATTTGTGCAAAGTTTCGTATTAATATCATAATTCAATAGAGAGTTAGATAGAGAAGGAAATCCCCCACTCTCCTCCGTATCAGCCCAAAAAATCACAGGTCGAATAAACTTAAAATGGTCTGATTTGTGGCACTCAACATTGCAAAATCGTATCATTGCATTTTACAACAATAAGTAGTATTTCACAGTGATCGACCTCTCCAGCTGCTACTGGGATATACCTCTTGATTATAAGTCTTTCTTGCTTTGTACGTTCAATACTCCATTTGTAAGAATGCGGTGGAATCGCAAAAATGATCTGCAAAATTTTCAGAGACATTCCTAATGAGATATATTTAATCGATGAAAACGACTTCATCCAAAACCCGACAAAAATTTAAGTCATTAATACCTACCCATACCTACGAATAAGAAGATTTTAAAGCAAATGCTTGGAATGATCACTTTCTGATCACCATTCATTCCCAAAAAACGTCCTTAACATGCACTCTGAGAGACACCCATTTACATGGCAGCTAGAGGACAATGAAGTTATCAGGTCAATATTAGCTAAACCTATTGGAGTACCAGTTCTAAAATATTTTGATGGCAGAAAACATACATGTATAAAAGTTGATTCACAACCATGTGAATGTGCAGCTAGGTCCCTGTCAGCAGCAGAAAAGAAATATTCTCAAATCCAAAAATAATTGATAGCTATTGTTTATGGATGCACTCATTTCAATTAATATTTATATGGTCGCCACATGACATATAGTCAGACTACAAGCTTCTAGAAGTCCTGCCATCGAATACAGCAGCCTTTTGTTATTCTTCACAAATATCCGAAATTGAACATCGTATACAAACCCGGAATTCAGATGGTTTTTGCTGACACCTGTCTAGGATTTAACTGAAACCAATGCAGAACAACAACTTTGAAGAAAAAATTGCGATAATTATTTATCAAGTCATCAGATCACTAGAAGATACATTTGATAATCTTTGAAGCACGATCACAATTCAGAAAGAAGCTTTACGTTGGGAGTGGTGAAACAATGTATCACGAATGTTTGGTCGGGGCATACTAAGAATACCTCACTGGATGCAAGACGGTACTAAAAAATTCGGAATACACCACACGTTTTAGATGGATTAGTCGTGTTTTGAACAAAGATCGCCCACTCGATAGAAAAATTCGTTAAAAACTGTCCAACTTGCATACAACATAGATACGCCTTTTGCAAAAAACCCAAACTTATGCGTCAATTCCTCTCATTTTAGAAAATTGCACATGATATAGCAGACATACATTGTGAAACTTTACTAGTAGCAATTGATTACTATTCAAAATTTATAAATGCCTACTGGAGTGCAAACAAATGGGTCCAAGACAATTCTCGCAACGTTATACCTACTGTTTCCATGTCATGGAATGCCGGAGACAATCGTTTCAGATCACATACCTTTCTACGCAAAAGACATGTGACGTGGGACGATTATTTGGTATCAGATTTTCCATTTAAGTCCACGATCCCCGTAATCAAAGGATTGGGGGAAAAAGCTGTATCCACCTTTGAAAGAATTTTTAAAAAATGCGGCATGTCAGTATCCGACTTCTTCAATATAATAACACAACTTTGCAAAACATAGTATTCTCCAGCAGATTTGATGTACAGTCGCGTTTACGAAATAAATTACCAATAATTCAAACGTTTCTGAATGCTTAGTTTCATCCATTGCTTACAAATATCCTCGTGATAGCTGTAACAAGCTATATATTGGTGAAACTAAACGACTTTTTGGCATTCGAATTAAAGAACATCTAAGCGGCCGTCTAAGTTCCAAGATATTCAATCGCCATCACGAATTGAAGAAAACAAATTTTGAAAATGCAATGAAAAAATTCTGTGAGGCTTTAATTTATCAATCAACGTAATAAAGCTAATGTCTATGAATCATCATCAATATTCTTCTCGAGGAAAAGCGCTTTAAACTTCAAAACCCAAGTAGAAAATGTAAGAGTGTACAAAGATAAAATTTGAGGAGTCATAATATCAGGTTGGTTGCTAATGTAATATTTTTTGATTAATATAATACGTCAAATGCTGATGTATTCTATTAGAAATACTAATTTCCCCCTTCACAAATTAACTATTTTACAAAAATGATAGAGATATTTAATAAAATTGCAAAGTTCATTCTAAATTAATGAGTTGTAGATCAAACTTACTTGCAATGGCAGGAGAATCAGTGAACCCGTTCTTGCTTTTTTTGACAGGCAATTGATCTTTGTTTCTCACCGCCTGTCAGCAAAGGATATTCCAGCTTACGCCTAAGCTGCAGAATTTTAAGACTCATCGGTTATTACGGAATAAACACAAAATTTAAAGCTGGTTGAAAACTACATGTTCAGTAATTTGTAGCATTGTGATGTAAAACAAAGCCCGAATTTCTAAAGAAGTGTAGTGCCCAGAACAAAGCATTTAAGACACTAAATACTTCATATTCATTGAATGTATAATGAGTATGTTGCTCCTTAGGCGGGCAACCCATACAACAGTTGAGAATGGAACATTCTATACTATAAATGCATTAGGGCTTTGGTGGGGAGAATGTTGTTTTTTAACTTGAAGAGGATTCTTATTAATAGAGTTTAAATCAGAGATTATTAATGTGACTTTCAAATGTCAATTGGTTGTCTATAACAATTGCAATATATTTTGTCTTACCAACGTTATTTATTATTATTATCGTGTATTAATATCAACTGTTTTTTTCAATTTAATAGAGATGATGAGATAATTAGTTTTAAAAGGAAATGAGCGAACCTGTTGTTAGTAAGTACGATACAAAACAGAACCTGTTCTTAAAATTTTGAATCCCATCACTGCTTAAAACACTACATGATTCGTCATTGTTGCACTTGAAAATGTGTTTGACTGTAATCCAATCAGTCATAAATTTATTGTCAACATCGAATTTTATTAAATCATTTTACAAGAGTTCTTAATATTTTCAATAAGTTTTTTAGCAAGATGCGTTTATTGGCAAGAGGGAGCATCCAACCTACTCCACCTTATATACATCCTCTTCCATCACTCAGCAATGGAATTTGTTTCCACTCCAGAATTTTAAGGAAGAATACGTCAAAGTTGCGAAAAAATCTTTTGAGGAACACCCAGGTTTTATTCTACTTTAATTTTTTATTTATTTAGTATCGTTCAAATAATGAATTTTTGAATTCCGATTTTCTCTGCTTATATTCCATATTGTTTCTTCAGATGTCTTACGATATTACCCCATAATGATTAATGTGAATATTTAGGAAAAAATGGTTGTGTAGATAGCAATGGTGGATGCACTCAACTTTGCCTGAGTGTTAATGGAAGTGTGAACTGTTTATGTGCTGATTTATTCATTAAGAATGCTTTCATGTGCCAGTGTCCGAACAACGAAATTCAAGAAGGCGACGTCTGCTTGAAAAAGGAAAATAGTAAGTTAATAATGATATTTATGAGCAGATAAAGATTAGGAAGGTTTTTATCACAAATAAGGATCTGTGTCTAATTGTCAATGTTGAATATCAAGTAATTCCAAAGTAAATATAAATGTCTAAAATAATACACTGGCGAGCTGTTTGAAGTTCTTTAAAATACTTGGTGTGACTGAAAAGAATCATGTTTGGATATATGTAGCATTGAGCATGTATTTTACTTCTATTACATAAGAGAAATTTAAAAAAAATAATATATATATATATATATGTTTAATTAATGTTATGTTTTAGTATTGATTTATTTAATTAATACTGTATTGATTTATTTTAAATTTTTTGCAAGGCCGACAGAGAGAGTAATCTTATTCAATTCCTATCTTAATGTGTGTCTAATGTGGAGGACCTTCCTATTTCTCTATACATGGTAGCAGTGTAATTGATTTAGTGTTTATCAATAGGGTAATAGCACCTGCCTGTTCAGTAAACGCTTTTAATTTAATGCATAGAAAACATCTTTCAGTTCTAATAACTGTACCTGCTCCTAAAAGAATGAAGAATGATAATTTTAAATACAAATCATAATAGGTTTCTTTCTATATGGAGTGATGAAGAATTTTTCATGGCTACACTGTCGGAAGGTCATTTGAAGTTTTACAAAAGGCTTTAAACTATGCGTCGATTTCAAAGTACATAAGGCGCTCCAAGCAATTCTTTGACTAATATTGCAAACAATCAAGAGTTGAGCGAATGAGACTCTTGAGATTAGTAAGGACTCCGGAAGTTGTAAGCTTAGTCATACTAAGAGTTCTTCTCCACGAAGGACTATAAAATGATTATAACGGAAAGTAGGAATCCTTGGTGTGGAGAAGAATGCAGAAGAATTTTCTAACGTAGAAAATTCCAAAGCGTCAGTCTCCTGAACCTTTTGGATAATTATTCCAAGACAACGATATAGTAATTGCAGAGTTTACTCTGAAGCATGATACCTAATATTTATCGAAGACATAACGGAGGAAATCGTTCACGTTTTTCAAGTGTTAAACTATTTCTTTAAGATGGGGATGTATCTTATAATGTTTTGAAAGAGGAACTATGGCGGATACTAGGAAACGCAAGACGTGGCTATGCTGTTGATCATGATGGCATTTGAAGGGATATCTTTAAAAGATACCCGAATTCTTTTCTCCAATTTTTGCTTTTGCGCTTAACCGAATTGCTCATAGAAATGAGAAAATAGCTCTACAGAATATGCTGCTGACTTCATATTTAATCCCCCTCTACAAAGACAAAGATCCAAGAAACAACATTGAGTCACTTCTCTGCAACACTTTCAAATTGTTCACATCGACGTTGAGGTCGCATTTGCAATTGTTAGCAGAAACGAACTAGTTACTCCCAAAAGAGCTAAATGATTTCAGGGAAGACCGTTTACTCAGTCATGTTTGTTATGTTATCTTTTTGGACTTAGATTCTATAAACAGGTTGGAACTTGTGAAAAAGCTATCGCCCTTGGAGTGGCACATGAGCCACCTTGTTATTACATATGGCATGTAGTCAATTAAGGAATGGATTACTCTACGGAACATTGAACAACACCTAGAAAAGGTTCAGTTGCGATTTTTGAATAGTAGTCTGGGCGTAGCCAATAACGCCTCTGCTAGTATGTGTCGAGAAATTGCAATAAATCACTGCAACGAGATAAATGATAGTTTCAAATTTAATGTTTCTTGCAAGGCATCAACACCAAGCTTTAAAGACTTGGCCTCGTGCAAAGCGATATGCTGTGCAGAATGAAGCTTGGATTCATTTTTCCCTACTACTATCAAAAGCACAAAACAAATATTTGTTTGAGAAAATGAGACAATACCAGTTGTTCCACGACGGGATTACGAAAAAGAAGCTAATGCTCTCTGTAATATTTACTCCCATCAAGAAGTTTCACATTGCAGCAACTACTACTGGAGAAAGTTTCGTGCAGGCCCAACACGCCTTGGTGAGTTCTGTCTTTAAATGTCACATGTTACAACCTTTACCAAAGGCTTTATTCACAAAAGAGGCATGGAACTGCTGTGACAACCACTATACTCTCCCGATCTCAACTTATGTTATAAATGGTTGTTCAATTTGCTAAAAAATCATCTCAAACTGATCAGCTTTGATGATAAACAAGAAGTATTGGAATACACGCTGCCTTTCATTTTGTGAAAAGCATTTCAATAGAGTTGATAGATTTCTGTCAACTGGTCTTTAAATTTGGTGGAAATTGATGAATTGACACATTTCATAATGTTGTTTGCCTTTGTTTCATTCTTTCTAAATATATCCAAAATATCCAAAAATATTGAATTGCTCATAACTCGTAAACTAATAATGATATCCAAAATCCTTAACACCGTGATAGATGCATGTCACGCCATTAGTTTACGTATTAAATTCCGCCACATGCAACCTCTTCTTGTGCTCCACTATCTCTAACTTCACCAACCTATGGGAACCACACTAAATGAACGTTTTGTATGTGGTACTTTGGGCTTATCAACCATACTCTTTCGCACAAATTTTCGCCAATACATAGGGGCACAACTCAAATTGTTCCAAATTTCTTAATTCCCTTGGAAGAAATTATTTGGAAATGTGAACAAAACAATTTTTACCTTTAAGGCAAGCAAGGCATTTTAAGATTACAAAAATGTTGTTACATAGTGAATTTCTAACTAATATTGTGGGTGCAAATTTCAAATAGGTTGATTTTTTCCAGTCAACTCCATTTTTTTTCAATATTAGATGTTTATGTAACTATTATTTATTTTGTACACAGTATCTGCTTATTTGTTTTTTCGTCAATATGTTACGTTTTATATTATGGCTATATTTTTCATTTTTATGTTTCTCTATTTTAGCTGGCTGTTATTCATTGTTAAAACAATTCAAATTTAAATTTGAAATGCATGTTTATTCCAAAATATAGTTTGCATATGTTATCATACCATTTAAGCTTTCCCATTTGGATGTAGAAATATCTTCCTTCACATGTCTCTAGTTATCACTGTATTTAACTTTGTCGGTTTAAGAATTTCGGTAAGTAGTTATGTAATTGGAGAACTATTCGATTCAATAGTACTGTGCAGTTTCCCAATCCCATAAGATATGGTTATATTGGCAGAGTTCACTCGATTTTCCTTGCAAGATTGCGATGAATCTATCGATTATTCAATTCATGAAATTAGTACTTTTCATTGATGATTTAGTGTCATGTGGTTCTAGTCAATTTGACTGTGGCAATGGGAAGTGCATTCCGAAAAAGCATCACTGTGACTATGACAACGATTGTGGAAATTGGGCTGATGAGAAAGCCTGTGACTATCCTGAATGCAAAAATACTCAGTTCCGTTGCAAGCATTCCGGAAAATGCATAATGAGCAACTGGCAGTGTGATTTTGATAAAGACTGTGGCTTCTATCATGGAGGTTTTGATTCATCTGATGAAGCAAATTGCAGTAAGTGCATTTCTAAATCTAAATATTTCCTATTTTTCTTGATATTCATGGATATAAATAATATTAAGATATTTCTTAAAATTATCAATTTTAGCTTATCCTGAATGTACAGATACTCAGTTCCGTTGTGCTAATATGCGATGCGTGAAAAATACCTGGCTATGCGATGGTGACGATGATTGCCGCGATCAGTCAGATGAACGGAATTGCACCATCAGTAAGTGTGCTATAAATGTTGTTTATGCAAATTGAAGGCTAAGTTTGAACTTTTCTACTTTCAGTTTTACTGTAAGGTCGTTGTTGTCAGACCTGTCTCAAAGTCATGAACTGCTGCAAACGCTTGTTTTATTATATTATCACTATTTTCAATCACTCTTACCCATCGATGTAAAGTCGTTTCATATTAGCTATTTTTGTTTAAGTACACATTTCAATCTTGATTTCGAAATGTGTGCTAGATATCATTTGAATTTTGTGAATATATTAAAAATTGCAAATTTGCTCACAATCAGATTCTATGTAAGACAGTTTGATTGTTAGCTAAAACAACTAGAATTACAGGACATAGAATCACTGCAATAGAGCTAAAAAATAAGTAGACTTACTTTTTTAAGCATTGAATATTTCTTCGTAGAATTATAAAAAAGCTATCATAAACAATATCATGATTAATTGGTTTCCACAGTTTCCTTTATAATTGTTTATTGGTATTATAGTCGATAAGACCTACAAAAATATAAATGTTAATGATATAACAAAAGAATGATTTTCATTGTTTGGGATTATTGAAACTCTCAAAAGCATACCAAATATTTTATTGGTTCCTGTTATTATAATTTTCTTTCCTGTGCTGTTAGTTGTTTAGCATTTACATCAATAAATTGTTACATTGCATTTTAGAAATTAATGCGCTTGCATTTTTAGAAATTTTTTACATTTATTTTAGGGATTGATGATTCAGATGATGTGGATTGCGCTGGGTTAAGGAAGTGTGGGGATCTTTGTCTCCCTGCCGAATTTTGGTGCGATGGCTATCCAGACTGCACTACTGGCGAAGACGAGGTGAACTGCAGTGGTAGTTGCAGTGGCCCTTTCAAAGTAACACATTAATAATTTTTTCGTTTTTGCGGTTGAAGTCACAATTACAATAGTTCTTTATTTCATTTCATATTATGCGTTTTTAGTAGGTTTTGTGTTTAGTTTACTTGCAAGGAGGATGACTGCATTGACTTTAAAGATGTATGTAATGGAAGAAACGATTGTGAAAATGGAGTTGATGAATTATCCTGCAATAAGTTAAAGCCTATTTATCAACATATAATTCCACTGGTTTTTAAATGTGGCAATGACTCTTTTGAATGCACTAAATCTCATTGTATTCCGTACGTATGATTTACTACTTGACTTATTAAAACCTAAATCGCTTAAGTCTATTTTTCATTCACATCTTGGTATGCTACTTTTAGCCATAGTATTGCAAAAATTTCAGTGATGGCAAATTATTGCAACCAAATTCAACATCAAACTAGTTCATAATTGAAAAAATTTAGGATGACAATATAATCATTGATGACACCACAGTTTTATTATCAAGGAATGGAAAATAGTCTGTGGCCAGTGCATTAACGTGTATCGGTATTTCGCGTATCTTAATTGATCGTGTATTGGTATTTCGTGTATTTCAAAATCGTTTTTTTCATGTATTTTTCGCGTATTTAGAAACTAAATTTTTAATGTGATGGGTGAATCACAATTTCGTACTAGCAAGACCAAAGGCTTAATGTTTTTGCAAAATGTGAATGACTTTGATAGTGATGCTGAAGACATCAATACTATGCAATTTCAAATATATAAATCAGATAATTCAATATTTCTTCCACAATTTTAAAAGTAATCGCACTTCTTCAATAAACAAAATACGCAAGAAAGGTCGAGGACCAGGTAAAAATTGATAAATATACATAAATTTGAGGTATAATTTTGGATACTTTTCGAATTGGAATCCAAATACTGCCTTTCAATCGTAGCTTACTTGGGTAAAGTTGAAAATCAGGATCAGGAAACCTCTTTAGGAATGCATGTTGTCATTTCATTGCTAAAAAACTATCTGAATTTTTGTTTTAGCATTATCAACGACGGTTTTTTTACTCTTAAAGAGTTGGAGCAATCCGATCGAATAAAAAGTTCTAAAATCTAAATTTGTTAGATTCTGAATTTTTCAAATCGGGCAAGCTAATGCTTGCAAAATATTAGAGTAAGAAAATCAAGCCAGTATTTTTACTGTCCACACAAGATCGTGATGCTAATAATTGTAATCCAAGGAAGAAACCGGCAATTGTTTTGTTTTTACAACTAAAATAAATGTCGTGTGGATAGGTTGGATGGAATGTTTAGATGTCTATGTCCACAAAAGCAGCATCACGAAGATGTCCAATAGCGGCATTTTACAATATTCCACAACATTACTGGAAATAACATAAGTTGTCGCATATTTATGCTTGAATTTGTCTTGCAATTCATTGCAGGACATTGAATGACGGATAGCTCTACAATACACGTTACACGATTTTAAATACACGATTTTTCGTGTAGTTTTCAGCTTTTTTTCGTGTATTGTTACTAAAAATTTCGTGTGTAATATCGTATGTCGGTAATACGCATCAATGCACCGACTGTGGCATTAAATATTTTCATTTTTCCAAATATGCATCATAGTTGATGTGTTCAAACCATGAACTGCCGAATATTGTCTTATTTATATTTGCTAGCACTAGTCGAAGTTAACCACAATTTGACTCAATGTAGCCCATAGTCAAATTTGCACTGTTTATTTGCTAAGAATGAAAAACTGGATTTTATGTTTACAATGTTTTATTTTATCATGCGTGTATTTTAAAGGTAACCACCTATAGTTATTTATAGCTTTCTTCGATCAATTTCTCAATTAGTTAAAGACGTGAATTTAGCTTTTAGAGACAGCTTTATACATGTAAATTTAGAAATTGTTATTTTCCATTCCTCGTTGACGATATTGGATCTTTTTGTTCTTCCTACTAATTATAAATTGTTTAAAAAATATTTACGCATTCGATTTGAAGCTCAAATTTTGAACTTTTAGTGACATGGCATAATTAAAGAGGAGCTTAATAATTTATTGTTTAGAATTGACTGGCGCTGTGATAACGTCCAAGATTGTCCAAACAACAAAGATGAGGAAAACTGTGGTTCGGGTGGGAAAAACGAATTTAGTTGTCCAACGGTTATGAAAGCATGTGAAAATAATCATCAGTGTGTCTATCCAAAATGGATATGTGATGGACGCAACGACTGCAGTGATGGTAGTGATGAATTTCACTGCGATTTCGTCACATGCAATGACAACACGTTTCTCTGTGCACTAGATAAGAAATGTATAGAAGTTGCATTGTTCTGTGACGGAAAGTGGGATTGTCCGTCGGGTTACGATGAGAACAGTTGTCATAGTGAGTTTAGCTATATTTTTCATGTTTACATGTGGATTTACATAAATATATAGTGATAGCCGTTAACAAGTAATGTAAAATGTCATTTTATATTTAAAGTCGATAATTCTTTTGTGAAGAAAAATCGTCTACAAACATCGACAATACTTTTCATTGTGATCAAGAACATCAGTTTGCGTGCAAATCACGTCGAAGTTGCATTTCTAAAAGCAAAGTATGTAATGAAGTTGAAGATTGTTCAGGTAATATTTTCATCTAAATAATCTAGTAAAAGAATTATTGCAATGTGCGATTTGTACAAACATATTCAGTGATAGCATTTTACAAGTAATATACGAGGTCAATTTATATTTAAAGTCGATAATTCTTTTGTGAAGAAAAATCGAATCGAAGTATTCATGTATTTTGGATCTTCCATCATAAAATCTTTTGTGAAGGCTTATGCCTTCTACTAGAAACTATATTAGACTACAAAAGCAAAAAATTGTTATTCATGAGTAAATTATTACTTTAAATATTTTCTTCAATTTCAAGTGTGAAACCTCACTTTTCCATTGTTTGCATATGATTGCCCATGGTACTAACACCACCGCCTTTTCACTTGTCGAGGTTTAGATGCATCTGATGAAGCTCAAGATCTTTGTAGTTCAGATCAAATTACAAATTTCAAGCTCACTGTTAACGAAGATGATGTGACTGTTGAATATATAGTGTCACCCAATACTGTCATTGTGCTTCGTGCTTTGTAAGTTTTCTCTCCATTAATTATCTGCTTAAACAACATTCAATAAATTGATGATTGAAGTTTTACTAAAATCAGTTTTAAAACTATCTAGTTGATATGCATTTCCATATAAGGGCAAATCATAGTTTAACAGACTTCATTCAGTAAATTTAATACTAGATATGGATAAAATCTGTAACCCATACTTCTTGACGTTTCATTGAATAGCGATATTCAACGTTGAAGTTATTTTCAAATTTGTGTTTTTGAAATAGTTTTCTTAATATTAATAATTTATTTAGGAATAAAGAAAGTGTTGCCTTGCATGATGAGTGGAAAGAAGCGTCATCTAACTGTACGAAGAATAAAGAAAAAACTAAATACATTTGCAGAATACCATTCTCTACACTCACGCAGCCACAGCGTTATCAAATTGCCATTCAAAAGAATTCTTATCCCATCCAATATTCCAGAGTTTTCACAACACCTGTAAAAAGTATTGCGTCTCTGATTATTTTATTTATTAAAGTGATAAAATGAGGGATTTTGATTTTTATGTTTGGGATTTCAATTTATTCCTATATTTACTATTGCTTTCATTTTCTCTTTTAGTAGGTTGTCAATCATCGTCTCTTTCTCCGTTCTGCAAGTATATGTGGAGGATTTGCATTTGCACTGAATTTTTCTAAATTTGCTTCGCAATATTGTTGACATTTCCATTTTCAACAATTTCATTTCAATTAGTTTGTGCTATTGTAGTTCGAATTTTTTTCCAAACTAAAGTTATCTTCTAGGTTTGTGTACTTAACTTTGTTAGGCATTTGGATTTAGTACAATTGCCAAATGTGATATTAAAAGTTTCCAATAAGTGGACCAAATACTTGTTGCTTAAATATGTAATGTCTAGTTGCTATTTCATGGGCAGAAATGTGAACTGTTTTACACAGTTGTTTAAATTAATTAATGTTTATGCAGTCTATGCTATCTTTTTCATGACATTATTGAACAAACTCCTTAGCATTTTATTACAAACTTTTTTATTTCTGTGGTGTGGGAAATATATTTTAGGTTATTATTGTATATTAGTTTATATATATATATATGTATATATTGAACTGAATGGTCTATCAGAAGCCTAATTAAAACATATGATATAATTTGTGTGATTTAATATACCGTATTTTTCGGACTATAAGGCGCACCAGATTATAAGACGCAGTATCAGTGAACGGATCTATTTTCATATATAAGACGCACCGGATTATAAGGCGCATAAAGCGAAACAAAATAATCGGATAAGTCAGAGTTTATTCAAATCATTGACAATATCAGTCAATATTACAAAAAAAAAGTGCACTCACTTTTTCAATCATTCCTCTTCTACGAATCCATCAAATTCCTCGTCTTCGGTGTCGGAATTTAACAGTTGGGCGATAGCGGCATCAAGCAAGCCCGGATCCCCCTCGTCATCATCCGATTCAGTCTCATTGCTGTTGCTTGGCTGCTCATTGATGATTCCGGCCTTCGTGAAAGCTCGGACGACAGTTGAGACCGATACCTTAGCCCAGGCATCGACGATCCACTGGCAGATAGTGACGTAACTAGCCCGGCGTTGCCTACCTGTCTTGGTAAATGTGTGCTCACCTTCTGTCATCCACTGCTCCCATGCGACTCGCAATTTAGCCTTGAACGCCCTGTTGACACCAATATCTAGCGGTTGGAGTTCTTTGGTTAATCCTCCAGGAATGATGGCAAGCTCCGAATTGGTTTTCTTCACTTGGCTTTTGA
>CABFPE010000177.1:809979-830613 GCA_900660155.1 Hofstenia miamia | reverse complement strand
CTGCTGCCGTAAAACTTGACTTGTTTTATTTTTTTGTTGTGTATGCCTTCAGCGGCTAAATAAAATTATTATTATTATTATTATTATTATTATTATTATTATTATTATTATTATTATTATTGAGAGAACTTTAAGTGCGGAGTTAGGAAAAACAACACTGTCAGCAAGAGAAGGATCAAGCCAGGTTTCAGTAATGAAAATGAAGTCAACAGGAGACTGTAAGAAGTAGTTGTAAAAATAGACGACGGTTTAATGAGACAAGACTGCGAGCATTGACAAGCAGGAAAGACGAACCAAAGTTGGGATTAGGAGTGAGATCCAAGCTAGTAGGTGCAGGTAGCCAATCACGACGACGGGGACGAAGGCCAAAAGATTTGTGCTCAGCATCGGAGAGACGGTAGTATCGGATCAAGAGGCCATCTGACCACACTTCAGCATCCATGAGAGCAAGATGAGGCTCTTGATTACAGACAATGTGAAAGGAGGCGAATGGAGAATCCGTACGTGGTGGAATGAGAAGGACGTCATCAAATTGGAGAGAGGAGTAACGGAGGTGATCAGCAACATCAGAAGCAGAAACAGAATTAGCAAAATGGCCGATATAGATGTGAGCTTTACGAGGAGGATGAGGAAGGGAACTAATCGGAACAACAGGCAGATTACAGGAAGAACTAGTGCCAAGGACGTGACGAGGGCGATTATTGCGGTGAGCAGGCGGTGGACCAGACTGTTCAGGGGCAGGTGACGACACATGAGAGGTAGCAGGAGCAGAACGTGAGGTAGGATGATTATGACGATTCGTAATGGTATGTGACGCAGAAGCACTGTAGGAGAACATTTGAGAATGCATGAACGAAACATCGGTGGTGAGCTTAGCAAGAGAGTCTGAAAGAGATGACAAGAACACATTCGAGGGGCTGACGTTGGAAGACTGGTGTGAGCGTGAAAGGGAGGTGACAGCTTGGTGAAGGAGAGAGATGATGGTATCCTTCTTTAAAGCACCAACCACCGTAGCAAATTGGGCGTCTGGCAGACTCTGCAAATCATCAAGTGAAAGATTAGCTGCAGGCATGACTGAAATCTAATTAAACTGTATAATGATGAATATGATTATGAGTATCACAACGCATTTCGTTCTGCTCTAAAAAGTTAATGCAATTAACAAGTGAATACAGTTTATATACGTTCAATAATAGCCAAACAAACAATTACTCATATACGTATATATTAACAATAATAAAAACTTCGGATAATTATGCACTGACCCTATAATAGTCCGCCTAGAATTTCAATTAGTAAGGTTAATCCAGATATTTGAAGTACCGTATTTTTCAGACTATAAGGCGCACCAGATTATAAGACGCAGTATCAGTGAACGGATCTATTTTCATATATAAGAAGCACCTGATTATAAGGAGCATAAAGCGAAACAAAATAATCGGATAAGTCAGAGTTTATTCAAATCATTGACAATATCAGTCAATATTACACAAAAAAGTGCACCCACTTTTATCATTCCTCCTCTACGAATCCATCAAATTACTCGTCTTCGGTGTCGGAATTTAACAGTTGGGGGATAGCGGCATCAAGCAAGCCCGGATCCCCCTCCTCATCATCCGATTCAGTCTCATTGCTGTTGCTTGGCTGCTGATTGATGATTCCTGCCTTCTTGAAAGCTCCGAGGACAGTTGTTACGGATAATTTAGCACCGCCATCGACGATCCACTACCTGTCGTGGTAAATGATGGCTGCCCTCCTGTCTTCTTGTACTCCTATCCTCATCTGTCGTCCACTGCTCCCCTGCTGCTCCTAATTTATCCTTGAAGGCCCTGTTGACACCAATATCTAGCGGTTGGAGTTCTTTGGTTAATCCTCCAGTAATGATGGCAAGCTCCGAATTGGTTTTCTTCACTTGGCTTTTGACAGTTTCAGTGAGATGAGCGCACATGGAGTCGTAGATCAATAAGGCCGGAGACGTGTGGAAAAAGCCGTCCGGTCTCCTGACGTCAACTTCTCTCAGCCACTCGCTCATTTTCTCCTCGTCCATCCAGCCTTTTGGATTGACCTTGACGATGATTCCAACAGGAAACGTTTCTTTTGGCAAAGTCTTCCTCTTAAAAATGACCATGGGTGGTAGTTTCTGGCCATTAGCCTGGCAACCGAGAACTACAGTGAAGGCTGATTTCTCATTCCCAGTGGTGCGTATAGATACAGTAGACGTCCCTGTTTTTTCTACGGTACGGTTCACGGGGATGTCAAAGGTGAGAGGGACCTCGTCCATGTTTGTGATGTGGTCTGGCTGGATCTTCTTTTCGATGATCTTGTCCTTGCAGTAAGTGCAGAAGATGGCCATCCTTTCTTCGTAATCCTTTGGTAGTTGCTGCGAAGTGGTAGTTCTTGTGTGGATGGAGAGCTGACGCCTTTTCATAAAACGGAAGCACCAAGGACCACCTTGAAATTCGTTGATCTTCATATCACGTGCCATCGCTGTTGCCTTAAGTCGGATGGAGACTGTAGAGACGTTTCTACCTGCTGTTTTCTGTTCAGTAATCTACTGCTCAATTTTGTCCTCTAATTGTGGCCATCTTGCCTTGTTCCCTCGGAAAATCTTCTTCGTCTTCTTTACTTGACGCAGGTCATCTTCTTGTTTCCTCCACTTCCGTACCATTGATTCATTAATATTGAATTGTTTCGCAGCTGCTCTATTCCCATGTTGTATTGCGTGGCTGATGGCCTTGAGTTTGAAATTCGCGTCGTAAGCATGTCTCTTAACAGGTGCCATTTTGGGGTCCTTAATTACCGGATGTTGATCTGTTGTTGATTGCTTGGCTCTGATTGGTTTATCGTCGCCAGGATAAGCTCGAATCAGTTGGTTTCTGCTCAGAGTTCGCCACCCCAAAACAAGTCTGTCTAGACAGCATAGAAAGCTGATTCCACGACAATCAAGGGGAGTGGCTTCGTCGCTTACCAAAGTCGTAATAAAACATTTTGACAGATTTTTCAGCGCAGTGTGAACATACACTGTTCATAGATAAGGCGCACCGGAATATAAGGCGCATTGCCGATTTTTTTACAAATATAGGGATTTTATGCGAGCCTTATAGTCCGAAAAATACGGTAATATTTTAAGCAAAATAATTAGTAGGATTTTTGATAAGCGGTTTGGAAATTGTTTATAAAAGTTTTAATTCACTCCTACTTGTTTGCAATTAGGATTGACCAAGGCCAGTATCCCTCAAAATGTATTGTGTGTAGCTCCTACTTTTTTTGTCATAAAGAAGTACGTGTAGAATTAAGACACGTAAATATTGTGTGTGCTGTCTTAATTAATGCATTAATGATTCGCATTTTTTTGTATGTAGCATCACCTAGCATTTTATATTGGTTGGTACATTAGCAGCCTTTTATTAAAGAGCATTTATTTCCATCTCTACTGTGAATACAGCTGTTTGAAAATTTCATGTGGTTCACAATTTGCATTTTTAGAATTGAAGAACCTCCATTTCATTCGCTTTTATTGTATTATGCTTTCTTTATAAGAGCTATTTCTTTGCTAAAACGTCACTTCACTTACTGTCAATCACTTAAATAATTTGGATTTTAAGTTGTCCTTTCAAACAATAGTTGAAATTTAATTGTGTCACAGATGCTGTTTTTGCACAAGTATGAAATCACTTAAAAATATGCGATTATGTAGGTTTATTATTAACATACCACCCCAGTAATGCATTTGCTATTAATCACATCTCATTTAACATCATTGTATGCTAGAAACTTATATTTACTCTAGTAAAATTAATGGAATTGTAATGACTAATTAATTAACATAAGTTCATTTTTAATTATTGTGAAGAGTTTACACTAAGTAATAGTGGATTAAAACATAATTGCAAAATAAAACGATTTTATTGAATTATAACCTTAATTACCATGCATAGTCTCATATGGTCTATAAAATTCAGATGAACTCATTTAAATGGATTCGCATTGTTTCGGTTCGTTATTCCCTAAACTGGAACTTCATTCAACCTAAACTAACATAACTGATAATGAAATTCATTGTACCCGACTTTGCAGAAGAGTTTTTACGTTCTTGGAAAACGATTAAAATGAAGTGTGCCTTGAGCAGATTTGGTTTGCGTCTAAAATTATTTTTACCACATATACATTTCTAAAAATGATCATGGTTGAATTATTTCTCTACTTAACATGTATCTTAATATTTCTAATCTAACTTCGAATCATGGTCTATCTAGGTATTTCGATGAGTTGTAATTGTTCCTTATAACATAATGTTGATTTTATATGTTTACGTATGCCATCGTTTTTAAATCTTATATGCTATTATTTTACAGGATTCTAATGGGACAACATCTTTCCGTCATATGTCTATCCCATCCTATGAGTCTTTGTGTATACCCATCCCATTGTCCCATAACTTATTTAATTTTTCAAAGGCTTTCACATGCGCTTGTTATAATATATTATTTTACTATAAAATTTGTTTCGAAAAGAAATGAAGTGTATATTAGAACCAAATTTTACTTGTTATGGCTTGGATGGTGATTTCATTTTTTTTCTCATTACTTTCTGAGATATTATATTGTCTTAAAATTTCCAGTGAAGTATAATCTGTGTAAATTCTACAATTCCTCAGATTTATACATGCATATTGCAGGTTAGCGATGTTATCTTAGCTTTTCTATTATATCCAACTCTAAAAATCGTTTATTAGTTGTTTTTAGTTTCACCAACATGTATGTTTTTCAATGTTAGAAAAAAATCAGTTAAAAATTAAGATTTCCCGCCTGTATAAACTTATGTCCGCCTGCGTTATGGTTGAGATCAGCAGCAATATTAAGTAAAGTAAGACAATGAAAACAAAAATTTATGAATATAACGCACTTATTAATTGCTCTAGCGCACAAAACATTAATGGGAAGTCCCATTTCCTATGGGGCAATCATGTGCCATAAGAAGCGTATGTTTTTATGAAAACATACTACAGTCGTAACCTTTTTTAGTCCTTGTAGTAGTTAATTATAATAAGAGAATATTTCTTCAACGCTATTAAAATTAAATATAACTTTTGGAGAAAATTATAGCAATTTCATTTTTTTACCGCATACAGTGGATTCAATATTTCTTGCTCAATTTATTGTTTAATCTCAAGGTTTTGGTTTTCCTAAAATGCTGTTTTGAGTATTCATATATTTTTACGGTTTTCTGTGTGCCTAAAATTTAAAATGCGGATGTGTTGCAGAGAGAGTTTGGAACCGGCTAATGTGGTCCTGGACGCAATCATCTCCGATTTCTAATCTAGTAATTCTTTTAACTTTAAATTCGCAAGAGAAAATATCCTGGTAGTGTACTGAACTTTAACAGCATATCTGAAATCCTTGAGAGAATAATTTCTTATAAGATGTTTCAATATTTTTCTTGCAGCCCTTCAAAATGTCAAGTTATTAGCAATTGAATTTTTTGCAGGGTTGAGGTATCAGAAGAAATATCATATCAATTACAGTCGCGCGTTCAATCATTAACATATTCATGTTTAGAACCATCTGCTCCAATTATCACAAATGTATGGCTAGAGAATGGAAATATGATCATTAAATTCGAGCATTCTGATCCCACCTACTACGAAACCTTCTCCGTTCTAATAAAAGATGATGATCATTTATCACACATATTGTCCCCCACATTTAATAAAAAGACATGCAACATTCCTTTTAAAGGTATTCTATTTTTCTGCACGCATTGATTAATGTTCTATTAAAATCTGCTCATCTTTAACTAAACACTATACATTTTTAGTATATATGCAGATCGATTCAATCGCAATTCCTCTCGTTTTGAACATTTAACAGTTCGGCGTCATTTACTTCTTTCACTAGTTGAAAGATATTTGGGTCATTTTGCATCCAAGGCTTTATCTTATTTTAACGCTGAAAAATGAAGTTAGGATTATCAAGAACGACGTATGGGGTCATTTGAAACATAGACACCTGTTGTATTGTATTTAAAACACCAAAAAACATACATTGCATCAAAATTGGTGTAGATAATATATTGTTATAGAGACAAAGTCATTCTACTAAAAAACAGTTTATTCAAATTCTTAGTGTCTTGTCATGTAATGAAAACACACATTAACTGCTAATAAGCATTTCTTTTTACCTGTCGATCTGAGAATCAAGAAAACATGGAGCATTTTCCTTCAATTGAACCGTATTAGAGGTCAAATAATGACCTATAGGGCTAGAATATCCAAGTTTTTCAATTGTAAATTTGATGCTGAATCGCAGATACAAAAGCGTTTTGTGATTGGAGCTGTTACACGTGTAAGATATTATTCTCATTTGTGAATACATAATGTGAATCTCTACGATCGTCCGGATTTCACAAAAAGTGTAGTATGCGACCTATTACACAATAATCTGATGAATGTTGATGCGTGTGCATAAACAGCTCAAAATTGTCCAAACTGGTAAATACATGCACAAGAAATACCACAGAAATGTTGTTTTATACATTCAACACGATAATATAGAAAATTGATGTAAGATACACATAAGATTTTCAGTGTCACCATTATAACGATTGGGGTGCAAAATACAACCCAAACAGTCGAATAATATGAATATTTAATAACATAAAAAATATATATTCAAAATGATCATTCATTATAATATAAAAATTCATTGTTTTGCACTACAATAATATTAAGTGTCAAATGACGACGAACTGTTAAAGAAAATTTAGTAACAATCTGTTCAATTTTCAAATGTGAAAAAGTGGCACTAATTATGATTTTGAATAATGCTGTAAACTTCATTATTAATAGCGATTCAAAAAGTGTTCTTTATTGTTTAGTGATTGGGAAAACAAGATTTCAATTGATTCTCGTTGTGTCAAATAAGGCTGGTATTACGTATTCAGATCCCTACAACGTTGTGTTTGAAGATATCATTCAGGATTCTCCTATTGTTGAACTACATGTTTATAACGATTCAATTAACCTTTCTTGGAACCCGGTCAAAAATGCTGTAATTTTTGCTTATATTGAGTATAGGCATGGTTATAGTCAAGGTGGACATGGGGTTTGATTTTCATACCCACCCCTAGACACTTTTTTTGTAACTAACCAAATATGTTCACCCCTGCAGCAATATTTTTAAAAATTTGATTTGAAAATTATTACTATAAAATACACTTGAAAACAATTCAAATTGTAGAAAATATTAAATGTTTGTCCAAATCGACAGGCTACACAATTTATTCAATTTTATCAATACTAACATTACCTAAAATTTAAACCATGCATTTTCTAGGTTTGGATACGCGCAGTTTAAGCCCCATTCTCGCTTTTCAGTTTGTGCCAAGGCTACTTAAACAACAGGCCATGCAGCCGAAAATTAATATATTCTAGTGGAGGCGGGAATTTAATTCTCCCTACTTTGTAGTTTTAGCTATAGACTTACACGGGAATTAAATCAAAACAACATTGCATTTTAACTTTCCCTATTAAATTTATCTCTGAACGTGTGAAACACTGATTCTCATTAATCACTATCAATAGAAATTCTCTGCTGTGGTATTTGTGATTTAAAATATGCCTCGTAGTTGTTTGGATTCCAGATATACTTCTAATTTGTTATGGGACTACAAGAGGAATTAGTGTTTATAGATTTCCTAAAGAACTTGCATTTGAGAGGAATGGCTAAGAAGTTGAAATTCGGCTACATGGCCTGTTGTTTAGATAGCTTTGGTTTGTGTAATGCTCAACCCGTGTCCATAACCACGCTAATATGCAAACATCATATCCATCTGTTCATTTGTTTAGTTTTTTAACCATATTCATGCTTAGACGTCTTATCTCATATCGTACCAATTGGCAAATCGTCAAATTGGAATTACTCCAATAAATGTTACAACAAAGGCGACTTCATTATTACTAGATGACTTATCTCCTGGTCAGAAGTATATTGTCTATGTACTGATATATTTTTATTTGAACAAAGTTATACAATCTTTTTAGGTGTGTGGATTTAACAATAGAATGCATGGGCCACGCTATTCATTCCATCTTTCCTCTCCTGGAAAACCATACTCAGTGCCTTCTATAGCATGTGAAAATTCTACGAAAGATTCAATTTCCATATCTGTAAAAAGCTCCTCTAGAAATGTAATATTTGTAGTAATCATTTGGTATTTTAAATCCATTTCATTGTAGGATCTTGAACTGTTTTATGGTGAAACTTACAACCAATTGATTAATTCTCCTCGAATTAATTCTAAATTCCAAAATAAGTTGATACTTACGTCATTGCAAAGTTTCACGGAATACATGATAGCAGTTGGTCATGTGAGTGGTAAGAAACAAGGTTTACTAAGTAATACAATCACCTGTCTCACTGCTATTGACGTCAGTCAGCCACCTCGAAATTTATCTTGTCGTCGTATTAATAGCACGGCCATTAGATTGTCATGGAGTGTACCTAAATCAATTGGAGAACAGGTAATTTTTGTTTTAATCGATTATTATGAAATATATTCTATTGTAATCTTGATAATTATGTGGGTTGTGTGGTTTATATGCTGCTAAAATCTTTTTTAACAAATCCTATCCTCATTCTATTACTGCAGCTGAACACTGTCTCTTTAAATTCTTAAGGCTTCTGGGCCTTTCTAATTTTAGTCGGTCATCGCTAATAAATTTAATTCTATTAAGTACAGATACTTTTGCATAAGCTTTTCTAAATATTATCTTTCTTTACAGTCTTTTTCAACCCCTCGACAAATTAGGGTAGTAAAGTCGATTCGTTTGTACATATGTATAACATTAGATTTAATAAATGTATAGTTCTTTTTTATAACTATGTACAAGGACCAGAAAACCGAATCAATGTTGTACTGCAGAAACTAAGTAGACTTACAAATTTAGGGTATTTAAATAGTCCACTCTCAATTATCCTCCTCCCTCTGGCTACGGTGATTTTTTTGCCATTTCAAGCAGGCAAGATATCATAAATGTGTGAGCTCTCTTCTCCGCTTACCTCGTCTTCCCCCGAAAATGTGTTGATACCTCGTTGACTAATTTTATAAAACACTGAAAATCATTTTTAATGATTTCTAAATTTACCAACGTAAGTTTTATATTTTTAGGTCTCATCGGTTTAATGCAAATAGACAATTATAAATTAAAACGTGAAAATGTTACGGTTCTTTAGTTTTGAAGTCCACTGCAGTGTGGTCAATTTAATCTTCGTAATTGCTTACATTAACCATTGTAAAAACAATAAAAAACAAATGTAGTTGAACATTGTAGTAATTCTTTGAATGATATTGTTTCATAATCAAATTATAATTCTAATATGAAATATTCAAACTTCAAATAACACTATTATANTCATAAATTTGTGACCTCTCTTCTCCGCTTACCTCGCCTTCTCCCGAAAATATGTTGATACCTCGTTGACTAATTTTATAAAACACTGAAAATCATTTTTAATGATTTCTAAATTTACAACATAAGTTGTATATTTTTAGGTCTCATCGGTTTAATGCAAATAGACAATTATAAATTAAGACGTGAAAATGTTACGGTTCTTTAATTTTGAAGTCCACTGCAGTGTTTTGAATTTAATCTTCGTAATTGCTTACATTAACCATTGTAAAAACAATAAAAAACAAATGTAGTTGAACATTGTAGTAATTCTTTGAATGATATTGTTTCATAATCAAATTATAATTCTAATATGAAATATTCAAACTTCAAATAACACTATTATACTGGTTCGGTGTTCTAGTTGCTTTACACATTTCTGCCTTTTTATGTATAATATTTTAAATGCTTTTAACTCTAAAATCTTTATTAAAGATGTGATTAATTTTTTTTCTGACATCGGTTTAATGAGACCTTGATTGTTCACAAGAGGTTCTGTATTTTACAGCACCTGTGTACAAATTCCAATTAAGTCCCATCTAATGTTCCTTTGCTAAACATCGCTCTTTAACGACTCGTTTATAACATCCTTCCCTATTCATATTTTGTTTTATTTTGTATATTTTGCATGTTGTATCATGCATTTAATTTGCCTCTCTTCATGCTCATAAAATATCAAAATTAATAAAAAAATTCAAATAACAAAAATTATACTGCTCTAATAATGGTGTTTCAGAAAATAATTTTGTCTTCCCTTAAACATACAGAACATAAATTATGAGACGTAATTTATAAATTGTTTTTATCCTTCTTGGATTTTAATATCTCATGTAAAGTGGTATTTTACAAATTTCATGTAAAAGTTATTATTTCATCTGTAGGTGTTTTATACAAAATACAAGTGCAATTTTAGAACTTCGCCATTCTCGATCGCCGTACCAATGAGCGGATTCCTACTACACATAACCATGCTGAATTGCAATCACCTCTCCAGTTCAATGGAAATGATTGTTATGAACCAGAATATAGTGTGAAATACGAGAATGGTAATAGTGCCGCCACAACAAACTGTGCTTCAGGTACGTTATTTTTTAATTTTTTTTATTTTTCAATAACATTTTTTTAGCTCCTGATGAAATTCCCGGAAGAATAAACATTGTTCCTCGAGATGGTTTCTTTCTTCTAGTTTGGAATAAACCTAATCCCAAGCTGGTATTTTTTCAACCTACTTGTTGATTTGCATTTGTGCTCTAAATTTGTTTTTTACTTTTATTGTCACTATTACATTTGAATCATTTACTCTATCAACTAACATTCCTCACTGTCAATTTTTTTTAGAAATTTTCAGAATTGTTTAATGATTTGCTTTTAACAGCGCTGACATTCACATAATGATCTGATCTTAATTTTTGCAATTGTTGTAGGGAAGTGCTATATTTGTAAAGGGCGTGCCTGAACCTGATTGGCCAGCAAATGCATTTAAATTGGAACCAGAGGCTGCGGTATTTAAGTTAGCGGTTCCTTCAAAAACTTCTGCAAGTGGGTTCTATGTAAAGATGGCCTTTTATTACACTGATTATGGCGAAGCCAAGTGTTTTGGGAAGTTCACCGAACCATCATTGATTGTTATGGGCAATAATGGTAAGACAACATATACATTTGTCTCAAGTCTATTAAGCTATTTTCTAATTTAAGTTGTAAGAGACTATTCGTTAACGCACATTCTGTTTTAACTAGAATTCATTTTTATTATTTTGTTGCAGAATCGATATCAGAAATATACAATTTATAGTATGATGTCATTCAATACATTAATGCAGTTTTTATTTTTCAATTTCGAATGAAAAATGGATGAATGATTTTAATCTTTGAGCAAGTGTAGATTTGGAAGTAGAAATGTTAGAAAAATTATAGATAAACATTTTTATTGATAGAAACTTTGCTGCAGTCATAAAACACAACTGTTTATTGATTCAAAGTTGAACATAAAGATCGTTTAGTCATGTTCTACACTCAGAAATTTGTCGTAATATAGTTTATTNTTTTGCAATTGTTGTAGGGAAGTGCTATATTTGTAAAGGGCGTGCCTGAACCTGATTGGCCAGCAAATGCATTTAAATTGGAACCAGAGGCTGCGGTATTTAAGTTAGCGGTTCCTTCAAAAACTTCTGCAAGTGGGTTCTATGTAAAGATGGCCTTTTATTACACTGATTATGGCGAAGCCAAGTGTTTTGGGAAGTTCACCGAACCATCATTGATTGTTATGGGCAATAATGGTAAGACAACATATACATTTGTCTCAAGTCTATTAAGCTATTTTCTAATTTAAGTTGTAAGAGACTATTCGTTAACGCACATTCAGTTTTAACGAGAATTCATGTTTATTATTTTGTTGCAGAATCGATATCAGAAATATACAATTTATAGTATGATGTCATTCAATATATTAATGCAGTTTTTATTTTTCAAGTTAGAATGAAAGATGGATGAATGATTTTAATCTTTGAGCAAGTGTAGATTTGGAAGTAGAAAGGGTAGAAAAATTATAGAAAAACATTTTTATTGATAGAAACTTTGCTGAAGTCATAAAACACAACTGTTTATTTATTCAAAGTTGAACATAAAGATCGTTTAGTCATGTTCTACACTCAGAAATTTGTCGTAATATAGTTTATTAAATATGAATGGAAATATTGCGTTAATTGCCATTGATGTACACATAATCAATTTTATATATATATATATATATATATATATATATATATACATCATGGACAAATGTGGTGCCTAAGAAAACGAATGTATCCACATTCTTTGACCGGATCATTGGTAAAGAACTTCAATGTTCTCAAAGCTTCACCATAATTTTTAAACAGTTTGACTCTTACTTTAATGGGGCTGGGAGATGTATCTATCAGCATACAAAGTTGTTGCTTCCATAGCTTTCGATTTCCTAATTACTTGAGCATTAGGAATAGAGAATTTTATTATTTTTTTTTAGAAAATTAGGATTTTCTCTATATATTTAATAGAGAATCCTTTCCTGTACTTCAGGCATCTTATTGCAAATTTTCAATGTTCGAGAATGTTCACCAATAGATGTGGTCATATTTTAAAATAGGCTTGAAAAAAATTGTTGGCACATGTGAAAATTGGTTAATTCTTTAAGAAAGACATTAATAGTTTAAGGTTAATAACCTCAACGTCAACCTTAATTGTCTGTAAGGCTTGCACTCGCTTTTAGGAAAATAGCAATAATTTTTAGGATTATTATCGAAATTATAACACCACCATCAATCGAAAAATGAACTCCATTGTTCTTCAAAACTTCGTATCTTTTGTTCAGAAACTTTAATGCGATTAAATTCGCATAGCCATTTTATTCCAATCCAAACACATATCAATAGCTGGGTCATCATTAATTCTGCAAGGGCCAATGCAATCTTATTTTTCTGAATATCATACGTAGGGCAACGTAAAACTAATCACAAATTCCTCGATTTATATAATACAAGTCTCCGTAACCTCTATTAAAATTTTATTGGAACGTCTAACTTACCGATAAGGCATGTCACAGCAAAGATGAATAAAAACAAAGTTGAATTCCCCTTATTATTGAACATCGAACATAAAGATGATCATCTTCAACATAATGGTTTCTTCTCTATAAACTAATCTTACTGTATTTTTGATTATCTGAATTGCACTACAGTCTGATTCTTAAATTTTATTTTTCGCAAGTATCATCCACCGACTCAAGAGCATTGATTAATTCAATCAAGGAATAGTGACAAGCAACCACTGCTATTATTCTCTACATTTTTTATATTAGAGCACGGTGAGATGTTTTCCTGTTACATTTGCGCTACCCATGTGTCAAACACTGCAATGTGTATTTGAGCAAATTCTGTAATCTGTTTCCAGAAATAAATGTCAAGAAATTATGTGAACTATATATGTATATGTATATATGTATTTGTATATATATATATATGTATATATATGTATATATGTAGATGTATATATATATATGTATAGATAGATAGATAGATAGATAAATAGATATTTTTCGCTTTAATTCCTGTACAAAAGTAAATGGGAATTTATATAGTTCAACCAATTGTACAATAAACGCTCGAGTTTAATGATAACTCATAGAAATAATGGTAGCACTCCGTCATTTATGTAGTTGCACGCACAAGGGAAAAGTGTTCGTTCGTAAATTCCTGATTTGCACAGTGGAGTTCTATAAGTTAGTCTGGTAGCAGAATAGACTAACTGCGTCTTAAAATTTAATATAAAGTGGATGAGTGGAATCTCTTTAAATACGATGTACAGTATTGGTAAATTGCTGACATAATATACCATTGACTTTGTCCACTAGGAGAGCTTTATCAACTTTAGCTGTCATAGAAAATAGTTTGATCGGTTTTCTTAAGGTCCTCCTTTGTTTTTCTGTAAAAGCGGGGACCCATATTTCAGCTCCGTATAAGTACAACGGGATTATATGTGAGCTGAATATTGTGATTCTGCTTTCGTGTTTAAGAAATGGCAATATAAATATAATTCCTTTTATAATATAATTACATGTTGGTCCCAGTGTAATTTATTTTCAATTATCAAGTCAAGATATTGAATTTGTTTCACATTTGGAACCTTTTCGTTCATAATTGTAAGAAAGCTGAAATGATCTCGCATAACGTCTTATCTTTAACATTATGATGTGCGAACGTTAACTCTTGAGATTTTTTAGAATCGAGATACAAATTTTTCTGTACTGATACGCACGAAACAACTTCCACAATTTGCACATACTTATCGTAATCATCACGGGAGTTGTTAATTGAAATTGCATATAAAATGCGTGTATCATCGGCATACTTGGATATATCCATAGTTACTCCATCCAAATCATAAACATCTTTGCTTATCATATTGGTTTCATCTGTGAACAGTAGACGTTTCATGAGACCATCTTGCAGGGCACCCACTACTACATCTCTAGGTTTTGAATAATTATCAAACAAAATCTTGATATGCTGGTTCCAGTTACTCATGTAGCTGTACAACCATGCTGCAAACCATGACGATGATGTATTTATGCGATTCAATATAATATTCTGCAATTCAGTATTGAACGCCGACAAATAGTCTAAAACAGTGCTTTTACAATAGTTGTTTCATCAGAATTAAGCGTGTTTCCAATAAAATCGATAGTGCAAATGAGTTCATCAATGCTTGACCTATTTTTCTTATAGGCGTATTGGTTGGTGTCACTAGTTTCTACTGCCATCTTCAGATACTCTTTCAACCCAATTTTGTCAAGCGCTCGCGCACATATTGACATTACAGTAATAGGTCTATATTGCTTAAAATTAGTTGGTACTGCGTTGGATGTTTTAGGAATTGGATTAACCACAGCTCTTTTGAAGACATCAGGGTATGTTACGGTATTAAAATATTGTTGAAATATGTGTGCATAAGGTGTGTCCAATTCTAATGAAAAATTCTTGAACAGCCAAGCGGGTAAAATGCTTAGACCAGAAACAGTGTACGTATTGATCGGCCTAAATATCCCGTTCACATCTTCTTTCAAAATTGTTGGTTGCACAAGGTCTTCAAGGCGAGGCAACTCAAAACTAACCTCCTTCATTATATCGTCGTTAAACCGGGTAAAAAAGTATTCATTTCATCGTCTAGATCTGTAGTTTAATGCATTCGCTCATCCTTTGGTTTTGCGTGCTTTCTTAGCTCTTTAAACAATTGATCTTTGGTCAATGACTGTAGCTGTGTTTTCCCTTAATTGTCTAAGAAGAGGATTTATCTCATGCTGTATGCAGTTTCTTTTGGCATTGTTATTGACCCTTATAGCTTTGTGTTTATCCTTTACAAGTTGATTAATACCATTGTCTTTCACACGTTCGCTAATATTATATAATATTTCTCCAATTGTAACACTGATGCATAATAAAAGAAATATATGACTCGACTACACAACAGTATTGTTCAGATTATCATCATGAAAGATTTCCCAATTAGTAGTTTCAAATTCGAATTGTAGCTTTTCTAAATTGCAGCCATTTGACTGTTGACTATAGTTTATTCTTTGCCGCGTCTTATTATGGCAGTTTACTTTAAGAAATATACTAATGCTTAAATGATACATTTAAGCGCCTACATCCATGTTGTATAACGATTTTTCACTCAAATACACTACGTCTAACTGTGAAAGATTAAGCATAAATGTTGGAACATCCACACAGTTTTCCAATCCAAATCGCTCAATACTGGGTAAACACGCTTCATAATTGCTGATTTAGTAGTTTGTTGCATATACTTTTACAGCGTCGAGGTGACAAATAAATATTAATTAATACAATATTAGTCATATGGAAAGGAAGATGTCTCGGCCTGCAATTTAATGCAAGGCACTCGATATTTTGCTGTGATAAGCATGATACGATTTTCGGCCTGTTATAGCAAAATTGTTTGCTTACATAAGTAACAAGGCCCCCACCACCTTTCTCATTGAAGTTTTCTAAATCGCAATCCAGTCGAATTAAATGATACTTCTCCAATCCGATAGTAGTGGATGGTATACTACTTGTAAACTTTGTTTCCTGTAACATAACAGAATGTTCTGAGAAACTAAACCTTCTTTAACCGCAAGGAACTTGGACATCAGTCCGCTAAGATTTGTATCATGCTGTATGCAGTTTCTTTTGGCATTGTTATTGACCTTTATAGCTTTGTGTTTAGCCTTTACAAGTTGATTAATGCCATTTTCTTTCACACGTTCGCTAATATTATATACTATTTCTCCAATTGTAACACTCATGCATAATAAAAGAAATATATGACTCGAATACACAACGGTTTTCTGTATACCTTTTTGGCTCAGTTCCCATCGCAGTTTTAGGATTCCTCATATGTTAATTCAGCTTTGACTAAAATAATTGCTATTTTTCAGTTTATATGTTGAGGCAGGGTTGGTCAAAATATGTTTTTTGGAAAAAACGCTTTAAACGTTTTAAACTGTTTAAAACATGTTTTTGTCAAGAATTTAATTCTTTAATAATCGCATACAAAATGCTATTTTTTCGGCTTTTTATTGAGTTTGTTGCGAATATCGTCATGTATCAGTGTCATCATGCTGAAAGCGCGTTCAATTCCAGCAGAACTGGGTGCAATACCCCAAGGGTAACCGCTAATTCGGCGATCTTCGCCAAACTGCCCAATGTCACCTGTGCCTTCAAAACATTTATGTTTGCAGGAAGAATATTTTGTAAACTCTTCGTGGATAGTCTCCTAGGTTCGCCAATAAAGTGAATGAATTCATTCAGAATATCCGGATATTCAATTTCGATCCAGTTCATTGCCTGTTTGCACTCACTAGGCGTCAACCTCAAACCCACATAATAAGGATCCAAAACATTGGCAACAAAGTGCACAGCAGGAATTTTAGGATATCTTCTTTCCGCTTTTTCCAAGCAAACCATTGCCTCTGAACCCATTCCTCTGTATGTTTTAACAAGGATTTTCCAGTTCTCAAGTGTGCTGGAAATGGTCGCATTGCCACTTTGAGCATGATCGAGTGCAATGCTGATGAGTTTTAGACATCTTATGGAGTCTTCACCGTGTTTGAAAACAAAATGTCTTTCACGATTTTGCGATTTCTGACCAGGCGCTGGTTAAAAAATGTTGTGAGTTCGAATTGATTATGTTTTTCAATGCTTGCCAATTATCAACATACTATTGGAAAGTTTTCAGAGATCTGCTCCAGCGCACATCACTTAGCAATTAAGGGTTTGTAACACCATCCACTGCCCTCAGTCAAGCACTTGGCAAAAGGGAATTCCTGAATAATTTTGCCACTGTGATCACTTTGTTGGCTACAGATGCTGGGTAAAACTTTTTTGGCAAGGAGAGTGAGTTCATGGGCATTGCAAGTAAATTCTATGACTCGTCTCATTTTAGACATGTTTACGGTGTTGTCTGTAACCAGGGCAACAACCTTGCCTCCAAATTTGCCTTCAATTTTCGGAATTGTTTCGGCAACTACGCTTCCTAAATAAGCAGAAGTGTGCTCGTGTCCACAGTTTCCACTATATAAATCTTATTTTTGTGCTGGACTCAAAACCCAAGAATGGGTTCATTTGCCACTTTGGACCCCTCGTCCACGCATAAAGTTACTTGTGTGACAGACAATTGCTTTTTGGCACCTTCCACCAACTCTTTGTGTGTCTTGTCCAAAAGATTCCCTTATATTACCTTTCGGGTTGGCGGTTTGTATCCCGGATGTAGAGAATTGACCAAGTCCCATAACAATATTTTACTTTAAAAATTTTAAATGTTTTGCGAAAAATGTTTGATTTTTATTTTCAACGTACCTTGAAATGTTCTGATTCAACCAGAGAGAACGGAATATTACAGCTGTAGAAGAATTTTGCTACGGCTTTTTCGAAAATAGATTTCTGAGCAGGGGTAGTTGTAACACTAAAAGCCAATATTTTTAGCTGTCTAGGCATAGATGTAGAAGTTTCCAAAGTTGCATCCTCTTTTTCATGAACAGAATAATAATGCGATTTCATTCGCTGTACCAAACCTGCCATTTCCAAAGTACAATGTTTGCATTTGGCTCGAGAATTTGGTAAAGACTCGAACTGGTCCCATATATGGTCACGTTTTCTCCCAGTGTTTGGTGGCGATGGCATTATCAGTGTTATCTGAAAGACTATGATTATAAAAACCAACGTAAAATTGAATAAGCTTTTGTTTGATGTATTATAAGCAGGAATCGTAAATTTAGGTGCGTTCGCAAAACAGTGTTGAGTTCAAAACAATTTGGAATTAACTTTACAAGCATTAGTTTTTCAATTTTATTATCAGAAATATGAGGTCTATCTGCCAGAAAAGAGTGTAGCACCGAAAGTAGTGGTTCTACAGAAGTACACGGAGCAAATGAAAAATGCCAATATCAGCAGGATCATCCACATTTTCGCCGAGAATAACTAGTTTTTTCGAGTTTTCTTTGAAATAGTCGCTCCAAACGTACCCGAATTAGGCGCAAAGTGGTCAAATTAGGCGGAATTATTCGGCGCCTAAAATAACGATTCCTGATTATGTGCCACTAACAAAATGCATTGGACGCAAAATATCTAACATAAATATGTGCTGAAAATATATGCTATAAGGTAGATGCTAAAAATAGGTATTTAAAATTAGTTAAATAGGGCGGGAGCATACGCTAAAATTTAAAAAAGTACGGTTAAAATATGTTAATGGGCAACTCCAGATTAATGTATACTATTATGTGTCTTTCAAACACTGTTCTCAAACGGTTTGAGATAATAAAAAATTTTAAAAACCTCGTGTAGTTTACAGTGTGTTCTACCATTACCACACATTAAATTATTTTTGATAAAAAGTAATTCATTGTTATTATGGAGTAAAAGTTAACAAATTTGTGTATTTTCCCGTTTCCAACACTTTGAAAGACTATTTTTACTCATTGATTATTTGGTGATACAACAAAAAAATTATATACTTTTTATATCATTCAAATGCGAAACAAATAATCTACACGTCTATATAAAATTGAATTAGTGTAAATGTCAGTCTTAGCTAAAAACTTTGATAAAACACTTGTCCATCATATGAACTGTAGTAAGACCGACGTTTTAAAAGGGAGTCCCATGTTTTGGCTGAACAGTCTAATGTCAAATGTTGGGTACTTGTTTATTATTGAGACATCATTCTTTTAGAATACGGTCAGAGAAATGTAGAAAAAATATTTTCTGTCATTTATAGCCCTTTCAAACAATTAAATTATATTTGTTTACCACAAAATGTAGTACGACCGACAGCTTTCTATTTTAAATAAAAAGATTATAGTACAGTTTTCTGTACTTTTAAAATTTAATAAGTGTACAACAAGGTGGTTAGTGATAATTATAAGAAAAATAATTAAATTCTGTTAAGACATGAAGCTGTGAGCGCTTATAAACACCACAACTTGTAGTTAGACTGACGAAGTAAGACCGACGTCGGTCTTACTACATTAAGCGTTGAGTGTCAAATATTTGTGAAAATAATCATTCATCTTCTTCGTGATATGTGGAAGATTAGTCCTTCATTTGGGCATACATGCATAGGTTATGATTTTCCTAATCTTTCTTGTTTTCCAAAGCATTTATCGGATTTAAAATAGTATATTAATGAAATAACCATTAATTGGTAAAACTCAATGTCATTATATTTTACCTTAAACACTTAATAATGCATCGTCGACCCTGTACGGTTGCATTGCATAAATTTTGATATGCATTACTATTTACTGAATCCAGATTAATTAGTGTAGAAAAAATGATAAATTTTTTCAATAATTCATAAATCATCGTAAAGTTTATTTTATTACCTACTTTTGAAATTACCTATACAGCTACTGTCGTGATCTATCTCTAATTAAGGTGTGGATTCTTACCTTATACCTATATAGAAATGTATTTTTTAGTACACATAATATACTTATATTCATATATTTCTATACTTTTGGATGCCTCAGGATATAAACAAGAAAAGAGAACGGGCCCGACGATATCGTGAAAAAAAGAAACTGAACAATAAAGAATTATGGGATGAAAAAAGAAAGGAAATAAATAAACGAAGTTATAAAAAAAGATGGATTCAATGTCTGCGCGGGATCTTCGCATCTACAGAAAAGGGAGAAAGCTTTCACAAAGAGCGTACAGAGAGAAGAAAAAGCAAAATGTTGAAGCTGCAATAGTACAAACTCATCAAATCACAGACAGAGATGAAGATATCCCCAATGAAACAATTCTAAACGATTCCATTTCTTCACAAAACAGCAGGTCAGTAAGTGCATACAAGAGAGAACGTAGTAAGTAGAAAAAACAGATAAAATGTCTTCTTTTTGAAAATCAAAAAATGAAGAGAGAATGTTGGCGATTACAAAAGAAAATTGAAAGAAAGAAATCAAATAAAAAAGCTAGTATTAGTCCATCACTCTCGTCTCCAGAAAAGTCGGCAGTGGAATACTGCGATCACAAAAATTTACAAAAAAGCCTTAATTGCCCATTTTTCTTTACAAATACACGGGAGAAAGGATCTCTTGTTAATAAAATTGTCTGCAACATCATTGACTACGAATGCGCGCATAGAACCTG
>CABFPE010000177.1:770614-798068 GCA_900660155.1 Hofstenia miamia | reverse complement strand
ATATATATATATATATATATATATATATATACAGGTAATTTTAAGTAAACAATATATTTTTGCTAATTTGATATTTAGGAAAGGCAATCAATAGCAAGCCAGAAAAGAAGTTGGGTCATCATGTTGTGATGGACATGGTAAAAGGGTTCGAGAACAGCAATCGAACAGTAGTAATAGATAATTTTTTCACAAGTTATGAAAGTAAGACAAATATTATTTATTAAGAACTCTTACACTTATTCTAGGTGCTAAATCTTTACTCAATTGTGTTCTAACAATGAAAGGATCTATGAAGCAAAACAAGAGATGTATTCCTAAGCAACTTCGGATGAAAAGTGATGTATTCTCTTCACGATTTGCTTTCCAAAAAAATGTCACCTTGGTTAGTACACTGTTAATTCAAAGCGGAACGTCTCTATGTTATCCACACAGCATCATGGAAGTGATTTGAGCGATAGACCAGATAAAAACCACAAATTGTAATTGATTACAATAATGGAAAACGTGGAGTTGACACTGAAGATCAAATCACTCAAGAATATAGCTTTAGATGCAGATTTACTCAGTAAATCCAAATATAAATGTATTTCGATTTTATAATTTTTTTAGATATCCATTTCGTATTTTCATGGACATGATTGATGTGAGCTGCTTTTTGAATGGTCCAACTGTTTAGGTTCATGCGATGAAGCCAAAGAAGTTCAATAGGATAAATTATATAAGGCATTGGAATTGGAGGTGATTTTGCCACATGCACAAGCAAGGTATGAAACATGTAAGACCTTTCAACAGAGTGTAAAAGAATGCATTGACGTAAGGATTATTAAGGTTAGTAAATGCTATGATTTTGATACAAACATGTTTCCTAGATGTCATATTGTTTTATAGAATTACAATCGTACACTTTAGAGTAATGCAACAGAATCAGAAGCATCATAGTCAATGTGTAATGTGTAAAGATCGAAAATCTGACAAGAATTCAAAGTTGATTTGTAATGAATGTCATTCTTGGGTGTGCACAAATCACTCTAAAAACAACACTGTTGTGATATGTAATAGCTGAAATAAATAATCTACCGCGTTCTCTTGCATTTTAATTGGGGTCAAATTTGGACCCCATGTGCACACATATGTAACAAAAAGATTTTTTAAAAAGAGGTTATCAGACAGAATTTTAAAGCGCATTCTTTCAGCATGCTTTGACATATTGGTGGAGGACGGTCATTCCTCATTGCAAATAATTTTTTGAAAGTTAGGAGGACGGCGTTCCACTCCACTACAACACTGTGATATAAGCTAAGTGGATCTCTAGCAGGATCTGCTTGAATAGCATTCGCACAGCATAATTTTTTTTTAAATATAAGAAATGTGGACTTAGTAATTTGTCTGAAATTAAAAGTGTGTATTTAGAAAAAAAGTTTCTATTTAGAAAAAAATTGATGTTTTTAATTACATAGTTAATCCATCGCAAGTTTAAGAGCTTTTCAATGTATCATCATTGGACGGAACATTCATCACTTCACAGTAGTTGTGAAGACCGAGCCCACCACGATTTGACCTTTTAAACTCTGCCTGCTCATCGATATTGAGGGGTTTCGCAGCACCATCTAGTTGTGACGTCATGTAGATTGCTAGTCATTTTTAATGGCTGGCAGAGGTTGAAAGCTGATTGACAGTAATAAGCAGTGACGTATCCAGGCTAAGACTCCAGGAGGGGCAGACACATTTTTAAGTTTGATATTTGATTTAGTCATAGTTGTTTGCTGATAATTTTCTGAAAAAAATTGGAATATATTTAAATGTAAAGAAACCAAAGTTTTTGCTTCCAAACTTTAATGAATCATTAATGTCAATTTGAGTTAGAGATTCTCTTTCAAGGGCAAAATAAGCCAAATTTTGCTTCTCGAAAACGAGAGGACTTATGCCATTATGGAAAGTCTATTCTTGATAGTGCTGAGTACATGGGTTTTTGCTTAGAAATGTAAATGGTGCAAGCCAAGCTGCATCCAGTCTGATATATTTTATGAATTGTTGACCAGGGCCCAGCCTGAAGAATTTGAAATAACTGCATTCGGTGTCATAATAACAGAAAGAAATTTGCTATTTTTCTCCTGGTAGCTCTGAATATTTAAATATTTATTTCCAATAAATCCAATTAGACTTGATGGTTAACCTTAAGTTGCCCAGGGAATTTAAAATTTCTTTTGATCTTTTGAAAAATGACAATGTGCATCAAGGTTTTGCTTCAAATTTAGCATATATTAATTTTTAGCTATATCTTCAAAGTTATTTTTTTTAGCTTTCCTACCACCACTACATATCTCGACAAAAGTATGTTTCCTAATATAGTCTAAAGCTTTGAAACTGGAAAAAATAATTACTGAACAAGGGAAATTTACTTCATGACTTCTTGTACAGCAATACAATTGTGAAACAATTCCGTCAAAAGGTGAATGTCTTTTAAAAAATTTTCCCAAAAATATCATGCCATTGGTCAAAGTTTATATTAGCCATGTTCTAGTACAATGAATTTTGTTGAGCTAAATTAAATCAATCTGTGTACTCAGGTTTCAATCTCTTCATGGCTCTTATCCATAATTCTATACATACAAATGGGAAATAATACCCTCACTTACTTGAACTGATCTAGTCAAAATTACTAGTTTCAATTTGAATGTCAAGTGTTGTATATTTCGCATTGGTGATCTTGTCTTGGAGACAAAGAATAGTTCCTTAAAAATGGGGCTCGCCAATCTCTCAGACGGGGCTTAGCCACTCCTGAGCCCCCGCCTCTCGTGGCTACGTCCCTGGTAATGAGTTTTTGATTAACATTTTTTATTAGGTTCTCAAATAACTCACTGGTGTTTACATGCACGTCTATTTTCCTTGTTTAAACATACCCTACCTATTCTTGCTATTGCTATTATACATGACGATTTGTAGTTCAAATTTTCCTTTTGTAAAATATTCCATGCATTTCTATTTGTTTAGCCCATCTATATATTCATTGCAATTTCATTCGGTCGTTTTCACTTATATATAATACAAGCGGAAAAATATTTCGCCAAACTTAAACATTACACACATATGAAATATAATAAGCTTGATAACTGTATATGAATTCTCTTTTTGTGCAGACCGACTTGTTGTATGGAGCTTCACATGTACCAACTTTATACGAGGCATCACTATATATTTTTGTAGTTGTCATTGGAATGATGATGCACAAACTCATTATCCCGATTATTCACTGCATTATGTAGCTGATATATTGGAATACATTAATACGCTTAGCTAAATTAGTCACACTCTCACACTGAGTTTGCTTTTCTAAATGTATAAATATTTGTAAATGAGTAAACAAAAATAGTACCCCTAAATATTCTGTATTATTTAACAGCAATGAAACATGACACATAGTATTTAGAAGGCAAATCACTAAGAATTTTATGAAGCAAATGTGAATTAATAATATATTACTCAAAATGGCAAAAACCATTTGTATAAAATCAACTTGGTTAAATGAGAAATATTCCAATATATTTAGTTAATAAGAACAAAACAATAAATTCAAAGAATGGAAAACTATGCTACATACCTTGTTATTTGTGTGTAGATGTATTTGAAATTACCAGCCTGGTGGGCTATCTTGCTTTTAATCCAAGTATCTTTGATACACTGAGTTGGTTAATGATGAATTTGATTTATTCTCTTATGCTATTCAAAGTATCAGTTTGTCGTAGTTAGCATTTAATCCATCATGTCTTATTTTCTCTGCATTGTAGATGATGCATCTCTATGCATTTGAATTTCCATTGGCAGAAACATGAACGCAGAAATTCACTTGTCCAAATTAGCTAGAATTCCATGATGAGTTCTCCCTTCATTTATCTAAACGTAAAACTATTTGTAAAAGGGTAAACAAATACGGATAGTTGCATTAGTCAGCATCAATAAACAATCATGCTTAGAATTTAAGAGATTAAACTTGTTAAGAATTTTTTGTAAATATTTTTAGCAGTCATGAATTAATATTGTATTAGTCAACATAGCGAAAAACCAGACGTTTAAAATCGCTTATAAATGGTATAAGTCCGATTATTGGTTGGAAATAAGAAGTTTAATACATATTCGGTTAATTGTATTATCTAGACACCTAGTACAAGATCGAATATTGGCTAAAAATAGGAAATTTAATACATGCTTGCATAAATTTCAAGTGTAAGTAAACAAAGAATATAAAAACATGGTCAATATTACAAAGTGAGTGCCATCCTTTTAATAACTTGTTTATTCAGAATACGAGTTTTTTTGCTTCCTTACCTTGAAAAATGCTGAGCATTTGAGGGGCTCTATAAAGCATGTGCATACTAGTCCATTTTGATGTCAATTTCTTTCATAGTATTACAGGGGGACTAACTGTAGTTTATCACAGCGCACTTTCACATCTCATGATTCATGAAATATAAGCGATTTTGCTTTGAATTTCCTTGTCTTGGGGTAAGAAGCACTAACTGGCACATAAGAAACTGCGTTAATCAGCAAGTGATATTCATGCAAAATAGCGCACTGTACAACACAAAAAAATCAATGAGGGCCGTTTTTTCCCAGAACCCTAAGACGAATGCAATTGAGAATAATATGTGGAAATTATTAAATGACACAAGAAAGAATAGAAATCTAAGTAATGTCGATTAACTGTGAAATTATTTGAAGGAGGAATTAGGTCAACTATCAGAACTTTAGTCAACCCTGGTAGCAGAAGATGCCAAGCTGCCATTGATAGTAACTTCCTACATAAAAAGTACTCATAAATGCGTAGCATTGTGTTCCATTATAAAATTTTATCCACTTACAGTGGCGTACGCAGGGGGGACATGGTGGAATGTCCCCCCCCCGTAAGGCTTCCAAATTTGATTTTGCCTGGATAAATCAAAAAATTTTTCGTAAAAAATTGAAAAATTTAAAATCTAGGATCGTGAAATACATTTTTTAGGGTCTATTTTCTCAATATTTTCGAAAATTTTCTTGGGGCTTTGCCCTGCATTAGGTAATGCGATGATGTCCCCCGTCAGAAAATCCTGCATACGCCCCTGTCCACTAAATGTGTATAATTTCATTCATCACTCTTAGAGTTTTTGATCGCTCAGCTTATAGATGCTATTAGCTATTTGTGTTATAAATTGCAAATATATTATTTATTGAAATAGGAGTTTTGCATTATATTACCCACTACCCTTAGAAGAAAAGCTGGAAATTGCAGTAGTTTATAGGCCCTAGAGAGTTTTCAATAAAGTATTTCTTCCTATTAAAACTATTGTTCTGATCTTTTCCATTCATATATATATATATATATATATTTATAAAACTTTAAAATATTTCAAAATTATCATTTGTAGACACTGAGGATTTTATTCATATTATAATATGTATTAATATACATAATCTTATGATAAAATTTTTCAAATTATTCACAATCGTCATCATAGTTGTATGCAGGAACCTATTGCTGTAAAGTTTGATATTTGATGATTCTAAAGTTATTGATTCTAGCTACAAAAATTTATTTACCACCAATTCTCAAAAAATCTCGACTTGTAAAAATTTCACCCCACACTCGCCCGCTGTTTATTTTATCTTACCCGTACCCATAATAATTTTACCCATACCCGAGAATACCCACGATATATGTATACAAAACTGCTAGCATTGGTCAAGGCTACAGAATTTATTCATTTTCAATTTGAACACTAAATGAAATTTAGCAAAATGTATGGATTAATATATATATATCCATAATAAAGAGAATCAAATGTACATCTCCACAAATTACAAATGTTCTTTAACATGAAAACGTAACAAACAATTGCGTTTGCTAGTAATGTTACATGTTACAGACTATTACCCAAGACCCGGCACAAATCTGGGAGCCGCTTCCAATATCGATTAGTTGATTTTCGCGCAACATCTCCCTGATGTGTACGTTAAAATTTTTAACACAAATGATGCAATGTATTAAAAAATAGCTGGTATATATTATTTACAATACATATAGAAATAGCTATGTTACAATGCAAGATATAATATGTATTAAACAAATAATTGTGAAAGTTAAGAGAGAACTTTTAGTTCAATGTTATGTTGCTTCACATTGTTATGTATAAATCTGAAAAAACTTTCTTAAAAGACCCAATATTATTTAATTTAGTGTTGATTGCTCATATATTGAGTACTTAAGAATCTGCATAATTATACATGAGAAGGATGCGAAATTCGACTTGTGAACAGGATTCCGTTTTTCTTTACCCGTACCCGCCCGTAGCCATAATAATTTAGCCCGCACTCATCCTTACCCGCACAACCCAAGTATAAGGATCCCTACTTCCATGGTAAGCCTGCTTCATAAACAATGAAGCGTAAGTTTATATTCCAAAACTTAGTTTATTAACTTTCTATGTTGCTCAGTATGAATAAATTTAAAATTAATCACTGATGAAGCAGAAGAAACCTTATTAAATTTAGACCGAACACATTAAAGTCAGTTCGATTCGCTGTGCAAATGAATTACTGGATAAATTTGGATTAATCTCAGTAAAACGCTTATTATTTCGTATTTAAATACGTTTATGTTATCATTTAAAATCTTAATCACTATTTAGTATTTCAGCAAAAAATGTAAAGGATTCCCTCAATAACCATTTCTAGCTACACTGGCAAGACCCCTTAAAATATTTTTATTCAATTATGTATACATTTTCCTCTTAAATTTTCGTAGTTCCTATCTTTTGAATTTTTGGAAACATTTTATATTTACTGCTGTTACTCTGTGTATTGCGGTTTAGTTCTTGAGACTGAATTAATAACAATTGTTATTCATTGAGAATTTACGTAGGTTATTTGCCAATAAGTCGATGTTAATTGCCAGCTGTTAACCGAAAGCATACTCAATGAATGAAACCGAGTTATTGTCTTCTGCATATGACATTATCAATAAATACTCTACGAATCCTACAGTTTCACCTTATTATGCTAAAACCACGGATTCTCCACGAACATTTATTCTAGAAAAAGAAATTATGCTCACACCTCGTAACTTTTGTTGTTGCTGTAAACATACGTTGCAAAATCGTGAAGAGAAAGTATACAAAAGAGTTCAGATGAAAGAAGTTACTGGTATTGATATGCCAATTGGACCAATACGCTTTTATTCCATGAGTGAAACACCCTCGGAGATTGAGGATTTGAATCTGCTTGATCATGAGAATTATTCCGATCCTCCAATAAAGCGGATTAAAAAAAGAAAACTGCTACAATCACTAGAAGAACTTGATAGTGCAGCAAAACAATTGGAAAGCATCACTGTTCAGCTAGCTTCTACGTTAAGACCAAGATAACTTTATTTCCAAATAGTAACTTTAATTAAAGTCGGTATCATTATATCTTTATCATTTACCATGGATAACAGACTTTAAATTTACTTTATATACATTTGTACAATAGTCTAGAAAATTTATTTCATGTGTTTTGCACAAAATCTACATTGCTTTCAGGTTACTATCTATTATATTCTTATATTACGTACATGTAGCTACAATTTTTCATCTTTGTGTTATATTAAAGCTGAATACGTGCAACTATACTCTTTTTACTATGTGACAGAACGAAATCCATTTCAAATTTATTGTCTAAAAATTGAATGCCCAAATTTATGTCCAACAATTCTATTTATCTGCTTAAGAAAACTATCTTCAGAGATGGTATGACGGTAGGGCAACGCTTCATTATGGACTTCCTCTTGATTAGAAAAGTTTTTGATTAAGCCAACGGTCCAAAAGATTTAGGTCAGGCGAATACGGGCTTTGTTTTAGTAAAGCGACGCCTCTTGTTGAAAAACTGTTGCGTATCATTTGAAACGTGACACCTAGCATTGTCGCGTTGCTAGGTGATTTTCGTAACATTATTGGGTTTCTTCTAAGACATCGCCACTTTTCAACGCAGTCATGCATAAAATTAACACATTCTGCACTGTTCAATGTAACTCCATATGGAAGGGCTCTCAAATTAACACGTGAGGTGCATGCAAAAGCAATAATGAGCATACATTTGAGAACTGAGAAAATGTCTTTTTTCGATTCAAATATTTACAAAATACTACAGAAAAGTGTTACAAGCTTTCCAATTTTGTTGTAAACCGCATCCTAAAAGTCAAAGAATTTATGTAGACAGAACACAATTCCTTAAATTTATTTTACTATAAAATTGTATGAAATTTATAATTAGGGGTATTTTAAAAGTTGCGACGTAGAACGGTTAATATTATTTTCAATTGCATTTTGTTCAATTGGTTTAAATAGAGTATACCTTTCAATAAGGTATTTTTAAAATCTATATGACTTTCTCATGAGAAATCATGTGAAACAATAATTCCAAGATTTTTAGCTTTGAATGAAAAACTAATTTCATCAACTTTAATTGTGTGGATTCAAGAAATTGACATTTTTAGCATTAAAAGAAAGCTTATTTTTAACAGCCCAGTCTTGAACAAGTGTAAAATTATTTAAAATTGCATCAATAGAAAATGCCAATTGCTTCAAATCCCCAGCTAAAACTCTTAGCCATATATTTTCAAACATGACTACAATAATTTTAATGCATTTCCCCCTATTCCAAAATTGTACATTTTTGGTATAGAAGATCATGTGGAATGAAATCAAACGTGTGTAAAAATTCAGAAGCAACCCTATTGTCAAAATTTTCACCTATAAATATAAACAGGGCTAAGAGGTTAGTAACTCTTGAGTATTTTACTCGAAAACCATATTGATGAGTTGATGGGTTTATTCAAGTATAATTGAAAAGCATACGTTCAAACCAAATTGATTTCTTTGGCAAAATACCTATATGTCTGCAACAATGTTGTAAAGGGAATTTCATGAAAAACAGTCCAATCTCGACCCGTTGTAATTAGTAAAAGCATTCCCTACCACGATCCCGGCCTGTTCTGTCATCTTCAAAGACCATTACAAATAATTCAGCATCAATTGCATTTTTTAATAACTCAGTAAGATTCATTGTTTGATGCATACTTGTGAGCGAGCAGAACGTCTAACGAGACGAGCCGAGCTTGATCAGAGTATTGGATATACAACGAGCCCAAAACAAGCCATTTTATAGTACTGCTTGTTAATTTGATTACTCAGATTTTTCTTATTTTTTCATTCAATATGCCTAAATTAGAATCTTATTTTAGACATTCTTATAAATAAATAGGAAGAGCTATGTAAAAAACTCTGACAACACAATTTTTTAAAAAAAATCGAGCTGAAACGAGCCTCATTTAAAAATTTTGTATAGCGAGCCGAGCTTAGAAATTTTGTCCCGTTGACAAGTCTGGTTTGATGTATACTTAGTCAATGATTTCTAAATAACATATGTTATTTAGGAATCCGTGACATAGTCAATTGAATGAAATAGTTATTAGAATATTGTAAGACACCAAATTGAGAGAAAGAATTTTAAAAAATTCTAGACTCATTGTACAGAAATTTGAGACATGCTTTATTATTTTTTCGGCCATGATCAAAGCCCGTCCATATTACAGCTCCGGTCTTCAATTTTAGACTTTTTTCACTCTTACGTACAGTAATTAAGTTTGATAACTTCAAATCTATCAAATTTCGTCACTATAAACAGACTACATCTCCACGTAAAAATGTATGCAGACCATTTCAATAATGTCAGAAGGCAGTGAGAAGCAAGCGCTTTTCTAATATAAATCTACTATTAGCTTCTCAGCAAGTCTCGATTCGTTCTGAAAATATACAATGTGCAGAAATTGGAGCAGCTGGCAACTTCTACAAATTTAGGTGTTTACCATTTGAATTGAGAAAGACGGTTCCAGTAATTCAACAGATTATTGATTTTTCATCAAATTCAATTTACATACACTTATTTGGACGATCCCAGTAAATTAGTTCATAGTATTCAAAAGTCTTAAACTTAGATCTCAAGCTGGACAGATACTACCCTGATCTTCCTGACAGATTAAAGTATCTAATCAATTGCCAAGTGTCTTCTACCATCGAGCTATTGAGTCTATTTACTGGCTTATTTGCTAATCACTGTGGCATCCAAGAATATTACTTCAAAATATTTAAACATAACATTAAATTTAATGACAAATTTGACCGATACATTTCGAACATTCCTAGAAAATATGATATTACCCACATTCAAAATTTCAAAAGTGGTACAAATATTTCCAAATATTACTTGAGTGAAGATTAAAATGCTTTTTTAATATTGGTAAGTTTTTTAACAATTTTACAATCTTGTTAATATTGTTTATAATGAACTTGGGTGTGATGGGTATTTTGATAAGTCATCACAAGACATTAGGTAGCAGCATGCTGATTTTCCTAGTCTTGGGATTTTGTAATGAGCTGGTATAACATCTAAAGGGTAGTGTTTTACTGAATGAAGAGCTTGATGTTAGCCTTGACTTGAAGTTTGCACTGAAATTTGGGTAGTTAAGGCATAATAACAGTAAATAAATAGAGGGCTTGAAGGAAGAAAACAAGAACATCGGTCATTTGAGCAATTGCCTACCCATGCCTATCGTATCTACGGCGCTGGATCAAATCAGTTGTGGATCTAAGAGGAGTGGCTTCGTGGCTTGTGACTTTTAGAATTTTAATTAACCAAATATTTTTATTTCATATATTATTTGCCAAAAATAACTCTTCATATAATCCTGAATTTATAATAAAAACTGGCCAACCTTTAAATTTTTTGGGACCCTTTACTTTGTAATACCTGGCTACGAATCTGTTTGGTGCACAGATAAAAGTGACCCCTATAAAAAATTCTGGTCACTCTATGGCCGCCTACTTTGTAAGGTGTTTTATTGAATGTAAGAGTAATGCTCGCCTAAAGTATATATTGTGAAAGGAAGCTCTATTTAAACATAGCAGGCAAAATTTTGTGGAAAATATATGTGAGACGTTCTCCACTGCAACATTGAATTTTGCTAAAGATTAGTTTGCGAAATATCTCTAACAACTAAATATGACTAAAAAATTCATTATACTACTTAAATATTATCTAATAAAAACATTAAAAATATTTTCTATAAATCAATTGACTAATACCAAATATTTCATTGTCTAATTCACTGTACAAAAATATAGTTAATCACCAGAACTGAAAGTGCTAACGATCTTTGCTCGTAGTTCAATTAACCTTATCCTTAAATTCATTTTTACTTAGCAATAGCTAATGTGACAAACTAGTGTATTAAGGACACTTTTGGTTTAAACAAACATCAATTGCATTGAAGCTGTTTTAAAAAATCACAATATGCAACCTGTATCAGAGTCAATTACTAAAAAGTTATTGGCTCAACCGGGGTTCTTCATATCAAGCCCAGGCTCAACTAAAGAGGGTTTATAATCTGAAAATTTGTAGTTATTTAGGAAAATGAGTTATACAGTCATTTTAGCAAAACTTTAAAAGGGTATTTACAAATTTTTTATTCGATTTTGAAGACTATCTGTTTGAGTCTTCCTTACAACTCAAATTGAATGTTTAGGCCTTACATAATTAGGTTTTAATGTTTTTAATTCTAAAAGGAAACAACAAATTCATTGAAGTTTCAGACGTTCAGAATTAGCAGGTTATTTTGGGCCTAAATTAAATAATTGGACACGAAAATTACGGATTTTTCATGAAGACGTATAACAATATTTTGTTCCACTTTCAATTCTGCATTGTGAGCACTGGTTCTAAGAGGTAAATTCCTGCCTAATACTCAAGTTAGGTTATCTAACTTGAAGCGATTTTCTCCCATTTGCTGCGAAAGCAAATAGAAAGACCAATAACAAATATTGAAGAAAATAAAAGTGCATGGAAAGAGAATTCTGCATAATTCATCTATTTGACTAACGGAGTTGAATTGAGTCGTCATGTGGCGTACCTTCCATTCCTGATAGCGGATTGAACCACATAGACAGGCTATGAGGCGTACACAAAATGAGTTCATATTTTTGAAAGGAGGCGAATCAACAACTTCATTGTTCTGCTCATCGAGTCTGGCCTTTTTTGCTGGAGGACCATTTTGAATCTAAAATATTAAGTCATAAACGAAACGTTGTCACATAAAAATGTTGTTAGACATGAATTTCCCCAACTGTCGTTTCTATTAGGAATTATGTATTAGTTAAAATTTAGACGGAATATAACTGAACCATTGTAATCTTAGAATGTTTTACTTTAGTATTGTTCAAAGATATTTGTGTTTTAAGGCTTTTACTAGACTATCTGAATTGACTTAAATTTAGATTCAAAAACATATTTTAAACTAAATTTTCAAAAAAATGTGTTCAATTATATTGATAAGGTATTCTAGTACATGTAATACTTAGGCAGAGTAGATTTCATGATCGTAATTATTTATGAAAACCTACTTTGCTTGAACTCAAATAATTCTTCCCCATTTCATTTCTTTTGGTGAAGTAATTGACTGCAGCATACTCAACTAACGCCATGAAGACAAAGAAATAAGACACTAAGACAAACCAGTCCATCGCTGAGGGGTATGACACCTTTGGAATCTGACCTCGAGAGCTGATGGAAAATGTAGTCATTGTTAATACAGTAGTAATTCCTAAACAATTTTATGTCAGTGTACTACTGGAGATTTAGGTTAGAGGAAGCATAGAAGATCTGCAAAGAGATATTAATTGTTGAAAAGTTGAATTGTTAGAAACTACAAGAGGGGTAATAACGAGGTGATTCAGAAGCTATTCTAAAATTATTTGGTGACATACTGATTATTGGACTAAAAATTGAGGGACGATGATGGGTCAAGATATATTAAATGTGGGATACGAGACGGCCTGAGCCGATTTTTTGAAAAATTACATTGGCTATGTGATGGGCAAGGCCAATATTTGAGAAATCACGTAGACAACAAACCAGGATTGGCAAAAAAATAAGGGCCACATCCACTCTTGTCGTGGGATAGAACAGGCCGGCATCGCCTTATCCAAAAGGTTCTGAAACTATTCAAAAATACGATTCTTCATTAACAGCACAACTGTAAATGTGTCAAGATTCCACTAATGAATTCAATAAAACCCAATCCACTTACAGCCATACCCCAGTCCTAGTAAAACAATTCGCCTCAGTAAATTCCATGCAATTTTATTGTTACGGAAACACTACTTTCCACAAATCCTGATTGGCAGAGTTGGGTCGAAATGCTACCACTGAAAACAGAGTCGGGCTAAGTTAGAACCTTCAAAAATGGACCTGTCATACCACAACCGAGAAAACATGATCAAATCAAAATTCTTGTTTACACAAGTTCAAAGAATTCCACATTTCAACTGTTGTTGGAATATTTTAAGCATATACAAAATCTCATTTTATGTGTCATATTAGTGAAAAGTAAAGTTTAGCCTATTACAGTGTACTTGCTTTTAATATTATTTGTATGGTGATAAGGTAACGCAAAGTTACCGAATATTTTTTAAGCCAAACTTATTGAGGTCATTTAAAATATTGCCCACATTTAAACATCATATCCAAAATGTTAAGCAGAATACGATTTTTTACAATGGAATTGCAATAGATTGGAGTAGGATAATTTAGTTCAATATAGTCACAACGGTTACTATTGTTAGAATGCAGTGAGTAGCATTGCTATATAATTTATAAAAAATGTGGTGAATAATAAATTTTAGATTTTGAAATTTTAGATTAGTATCAATGAAGGATTTTAAATTTCAATGTATAGATTTTATTAGAAAATTCATCTAGTAAACTGAAACATTGAAGAAATTTTCTTGGCGAGGATCATATAAATGGGTACCAAATGGACCTCGCCTGATATTTCCAGAGCCATTTTTGGCACGGGATTTAGAGTAAATTTTTACCGCTTTTCATCATTAGTGTCCAATAAAAATAAATTTATTTATTACATGCAGATAATATCAGAGATGAAAACAAACATAACGGAATCAAATAAAAGTAACAAAAAAATTTAAATCAAAGAAATGAAATTCTTTAACTGGAATAAGTGCAATATAAATTTTTTATTTTGTCCAGCGGATCTTAACCTTTTTTATTCAATGGACCCCTCTTTCTCTTAAATTTTGAGCTGTAACTCTCCCCAACCTCCGAAAAAATAATCACTAACAAAATAGAAGAGAAATTGTTAATATTTAAGCTATAGTAAATGATTATGCCTTATTTTGAAGAAAAACTATACAAATACAAATGAATTATTTACAATTAAAATTATTTTAAAAAATCGAACACTGTGTACATATTTTAACCGTTAATATTTTAAAATAGGCAAATTTCTGTAGAAATTCTAGTCACAGTAATGAAGGCTGTTCTGAACTAGAATTGTCATATGGACCGCCAAAATGACACAGTGAACCCACAATTCGCTATTTTTGTGTGTGTAGACCCCCAGTAAAGTTACATGGAAATCGGTTAAGAGCCACTGGTCTAATCAATAAATGGATTTCTTGTTTTACCGAGAAATCCGATTGTATAGATTTGAACTGTCTTCTCTTATAATATTAAAAGCAAACAATTATTGAGAACAAGCTATAATAAATTATTTACACTGACGACAGCAAACAATATATTATTGATATTGGTGACATAAAAAAATAAATCATTTTATTTATATAATTCCAATAAGTTGAAGTAAATTATTTACTGGGAGGCATTTCATTCTAATATTCTAATCCAATTGTAAACATTGAAAAAATAATGATTTCACGGAACGCATTTTGCAAATTTAAATTTCTTGTTAAAACAATAACTGAATTTTGCAATAATTTAACTGACTCGACTACTCGATAAGAAATTGAAACTATTCTTATGTTAACAATAGGAAATTATACCTTACTATTGGAATTATCATTGCGATTAAGTGATTACATTTAAATTTAGAACTTCAAAAAATGTTTTCATGAGAGCTTAAGCTTTATACATTCGTGACCATAATTCACTGATCGTCTCAGAAATACTAAAAGACTAATGTGTAAAAGTGTCTATGTGCGTGTATGCAAGTGCAAATGGTAGAATTTATTGAAAAACAATAAAAATATAGTCTTAATGACACCTCTGGAACTTTTTTGTGTATATAAACACAGAATTGTTCAATATCTGTCATTAGTTAGAAAGATTCGCAAGGTGCTTTTACCCACAAATCGTAATTTGTAAATTCGACATTTGTTACATAGCAGTGGTCAACAATCTTCATCTTCCTCAAAACCGCAGTTCCTTTAGCTAACCAAAAGACATTAGAAGTTCATTTACTACAATTTAAGTAAGAACTAAGCTATTTTGAGATTATTCAAGATTAATCCCTTTGCTGAATCCTGGCCCAACCAAGCTGATCTTCCATTGGGTATTACTAAATTGCCTAGTGCACACACCATTCATCAATGTCTTACTGAAGCAGGCTTTCAATTATTCAAATCAGCCAATAAATTGTGTTTATCAGCCAAAAATGTTCATGGCAGAAATAGGGTTGCAAAAACGTATCGGCATTGGATTGTCGATCAATGACCTATAGCAATCTTCAAAATAAATCCACAATCAGACAGCAAGGCTCATAGTTCACACTGTGTCTAATCTGTTTGGCAAATGTTTTGCAACACAATACACCATTCCTATTGTTCACATTACACTGAAGGTCAAGGGGTGTTGTAGTCTCTGGCATTGTCCTAAAGGAGCTACTATCCATTTAGTTGTGTGCAAATGTATTATAGGTGATAAAGTCTTACATTACCTTCAAATAAGTGACTGCAATTATTTAGAACATATATATATATATATATATATATATATACTGTACTTCAGAATTATCTTTACTTCCCATGAGATTGAATTTACTTTAATAGTTTAATTAAAATATGTTAAATAAGAATGTTCTGTGTTGAAAAAACACACTTCGAAATTTTAATTAAAATCAGATACTCTTCTTAATTTCAGTTCTCCATTTTAGTGAGTAGAATTTATAATAAGTTTCTATCATACACTAGTTGGGTTTAGCATGTAGAAAAAGTAGAGAAATACTTTTGAAATGATCATAAAATAGCCCTAAAATGAGACGAATTGCATTAATTTCAGGGGCCAGGCCGAGACGCATATGCTTTCAGCTCATGTCAATCTTTGGTTCAACAATTTCTGCTGAGCTTCTAAATCAAAAAAGTAATTCTTTTAAATTTCGCTGTTTATGAAAATCACTATTGCGCCATCTTTTGATAAATTTGTTGAATTACATGATCTGATGATATTCCAGTTCACAATTAAATTTGAAAAAAATGATTGTGGTAAACCAATCTGGGTAGATCTAGTATTAAATTAGTCGAAAAATTTAGGTAAAAACTTAAATATGGATTAATACCTATTTTCAAGTATATTTTTGGTACTACCTACCTAAGGATATTCTAGCAGGCGCTGCTTCGCGGTTGATCCAAAACGCAACCCAACTAAGACACACTATCATTGTACATGGAAGATATGTTTGCAAAACAAAAAATCCCAGACTACGCGTGAAGTAAAACGTCAATGTCAACATTGAATAATTACCTAAAATATTTCCTTAAAAGTTTAGGTTGATATTTTAATTGATAACTATAGTAGTGAAAAAAACCTGTTGATGATATGAGCAGCTTTTCTCCAATTTTGTAGTCATGAAATTTAAATTGAGCCATTTGTGAGTCGGCAGTGTTGGTTACTGGGGGTTCTTCGGTGGTATTCATCCAATGATATACCATATCATTTACACTATATCCATCTAAATAGAAATCATCAAGTAATAATAGCGCCATTCTGAAATAGGAATTGTTGAAGATATTGCTAGGATATTAACTGTGGACACATCTTGATATAAAGTGCTAAACAATAAAAAGAATTTCTGAATTTATTTAACCTAATAATAAATCGTATAAGTCACTGAAATCGATTTGTAAGTAAAATCAAAAAATTTAGCAGTAATTGTATTTTTTCTAAGTCTTACGAACGGAAAAGGTTATTATGAAATTTACATACATTTTTCGACTTAGAACAATACGGTAAAAAAAATCACAAAACGACGTTCATGATCAAAAAGTAAAACAATTGTATTTAAATGATTTTAAGAAATATTACTAAATAAACTAGAATGAAAACTGGTATTTTATTGCATTTATGAATACCTCATGATTAACCTCCTCCAAACCAAAATAGTTCGTTTCACCCTTTTGCAAGCACTAAGATGAGGAAGCATTTTTTTACTTTTGGTTGCTCTTATGATGATCAATGGTTGAGATATTGCTAGGATATTAACTGTGGACACATCTTGACATAAAACTGCTAAACAATAAAATGAATTTCTGAATTTATTTAACCTAATAATAAATCGATTTGTAAGTAAAATCAAAAAATTTAGCAGTACTTGTATTTTTTCTAAGTCTTACGAACGGAAAATGTTATTATGGAATTTACATACATTTTTCGACTTAGAACAATACGGTAAAAAAATCACAAAACGACGTTCATGATCAAAAAGTAAAACAATTGTATTTAAATGATTTTAAGAAATTTTACTAAATAAACTAGAATGAGAACTGGTATTTTATTGCATTTATGAATACCTCATGATTAACCTCCCCCAAACCAAAATAGTTCGTTTCACCCTTTTGCAAGCACTAAGATAAAGAAGCATTTTTTTACTTTTGGTTGCTCTTATGATGATCAATGGTATATAATGAAGTAAACAACATACATCTTCCATGATTTTGAAGTGGATTCATATGCAAAGATGTAATCTGGGACGGACTCGTATTCTTAGAAATTTAAGCTCAACATTCGATTCTTAACTCAAGGGTTTGAAGTCAGTTAACTGATCTTAGAATCCAATAAATAATAAAAAGTGATTTAAAGAAGTCTATCAGTGTTATTTAAGCAGAATTTAATCAAGTCGAATCACTGTTTTAATTTTTGTATGCTATGATTTCTTGCATATATATTAAATTCAAAATCCTTGAGTCTTAAGCTTGATATAGTTTTTTTTTCGCAGATTGTCTTCTTGATATAGCAACTAAACGATGCCAAAAATCATAGCATACAAAAACTAAAAAGAATTTCACAATATAGATAAATTAATATTAATAAAATTTTCATGAAATTATAGCATTAGGGTTCTTCAGGCATGGTATTACTACAACATACTAGCAATCATCCTAAGGCAAGAGTTTTAAGCTGATTTCCTTTGGGGTAAGAAATTTACCCCAAACTAAGTCTATTGATATTTTTGTTGAATCTTTATAAGAAAAGTTAAGATGATTCCCATATTCTGCAGTCAAAAAGTAATTAAAAAATGTGGATAAGTCACAAAATATCAGGTTATTTTTATTTGGTTTGTGTTCAAAATCCTATTCTAATTGTAACTGGGGTAACAAAATTACCCAAACTTAGTTTAACCGTTAAGCGTCGAGAGAGATCGAAATTCTTTCGGTCGGTGTAGAAAATCAAGAACTCCGTTGAAGTGATTATGGTTATTCTTAGGATTTTCCATTGAACTTTTAAACCTGTAGCTACTATAATATCTTTTACACATTTATTCACATTGCAAAAATGACCTTGGTTGGTTGGGGAGCACTCTGTTGACTTAATTCTTTTTAAATAAATATTTATAGCTCCGGCATTCTATACAATGCGATGATAATACCTACTTTGACATATTGTTGTACTGTATGTGGTGGAGCGTCAAATTATTTACTAAAAAGGATTGATAGTTTTCAGAAGAAAGAAGTGCGTCTTCGCATTATTACTAACTATAAACCAATAAAAGACATTATCAACAATTATGACATTGAACTATATAATTAAATTAACCATGTCTTGAAATCGGTAATATTCAATAGATCATATTACTGCGATACACAATATGAGATAAGTTTATTCCCAAACAGGCTCTTAAGGAATTTTTAAAGAATTAATTACATAATTCTATTTGTACAGCAAATACATGTTTATCTGTCTTCAATTTAAAGTTTATTTATTTATTTATTTTTCAACAGGTATTCTTATTTGCTTCTAAAAGTTATTCCTAATCCTCAAAAGAATAAGAAACTTGATGTCGTATTTAATGTTAAAATTTGATTTTTGTTTGAAAAATATCTGCTGATGCATGGAGTTAATGAGATTTATAGGATTTTCCATAACTATTGAGTGATTCGGCTTGATGAAATTCTGATTAAATAACACTGATAGACTTCTTTAAATGACTTTTTATTATTTATTAGATTTCTAAGATCAGTTAACTGACTTCAAACCCTTGAGTTAACATTCGAATGTTGAGCTTAAATTTCTAAGAATACGAGTCCGTCCAAGATTACATCTTTGCATATGAATCCACTTTAAGATCATGGAAGATGTATGTTGTTTACCTCAATATATTATTATTAATATTCATTTAGCTTGTACCCAAAAAATATCTAAATTGGGAAATTCTCACTTGCTATGATTTTTAGCATATATATCAAATTCAAAATCCTTGAGTCTTAAGCTTGATATAGCTTTTTTTTCGCAGATTGAATTCTTGACATAGCAACCATTATGTATGTGTTTCTAATGTAGTTGTAGGAATAATCTCGAATTCTTTCGAAGACAATTTACAAAAAAAGAAATACATATTCTGTAATTTTCATTTCAAATGCCAAAGGTTCTTCTTCCTTAACTAATTTAAATTTCTAACTGAGAATCAATTCAACTTGATTTGCAACAAAATTATTGCAAATTTGCAAATTTATAGGCATCATTAGGTTGCATAACTATTAAAAAGCCGCATCTGAAAGAATAGCATTTAAAAAACTGCATTGAAAACCAACCTATTCAAACTTTGATTCGCACATATTTTCCAAACTGATTAAATTAGGAAAACGGCAATTTACATGAAATGCTTTGTTCATTTTCTGAATATATTTTGCAATAACCACAGAAAGGTAAATTTTCTTTTAAAATCAGGTGACATTACTCACTTAAACTAAAATGAAGAAAAAGTTTTGCATTTAAAAACCATTGATCCTTCATAAAAGCTTAAAGTTTTGAACCTAAGTGACATCAACTATTTTTGTAAATATCTTCTAAATATTTAGAGAGAAAGAATACACAATACACAACAATTTTCAGATTCTTCACTGGCCTGATCAAATGAGGAGCCTGAACATGTAAATAAAGTAATTGAAAATCCAGATAAATGGAATTATTATTTGGAAGTATAGAAGTATTTCTCACTTGTAGTTGAAAAATAACTTTAATCCCCTCCTGGGAAAAGCCATGTTATAAAGATAGTTTGAAAATGCCTAATTCCATTTAAATGAAATGACTGCTAAATTGGAATTCAAACCACGGTTGTCATAATTTCCTTCAATATTAAAGGCAGTTCATTGTATATTCTAGATCTTACGCATATACATGTCAGGAGATGAAATTACACTGATTATAGATTGCGGTTCATTAGTCTCCGCCTTCCATATATTTCAACTAGAAATTCAATTTATAAAATTAAGAGTAATAAAAGTAACATCGTACAATGAATCGCGATGACAGAAATGATGACACTTACGATATATGAACAATGATAACTTATTTGTTCTAATATACATAATCATTAAGCTTTTCATCGAAATACAACATATATATATATATTGCCTTTGAAAATGGCGCTAGATTATATTTAGTGAGTTTTTTAATTTTTTCCTCACTAATTATTTTGGAGATGGTAGATTTTTTTGGCGAGGCCATATTTTTTTATGTCTAGATATTGTAAATAATACATACATAAAAAATTTTGAATAAATCTGAGTGAAAAAATGTTTCTTTATATTACTTATATCATTGACGCTAAATATGTATATGCATCAGAAAAAAATATATATATGTGTGTACATGTACATTAATTTATGTACGTATTCATTTATATTTTATCCCTCAGGTGATAATTGGGGTCCATTGGACCCCCTGAATAAATTCTTAATCTTCTTGCCAATTAATTAATATAATGAATTTAAACAAGCTTACACAAAAATTAAAATTATTATATATAGTTTTAAAAAATGTACTAAAGTTTTGAAAATTGAAAAAGTTTTTGCAGTATAAATTGTTAGTTGAATTTTTTTAATAGTCATTTGAAGTTTAATATCCTATATATACATGTAGATTTATGTTGAGTATTTAGTGTAAAATGTGAAATTTAAAATATATATTTATTTCATTGTGAAACTAAAAATACTCATTTGAAAAGTTCTAAGCAATATTCTAGAAATAAAAATTCATATATTGTGTCTTCAACAGAGGCATTTTCGATCCTAACCCAGCCGAAATTTAGGGCATAGTAAAAATATATTCTTCGTTGCTGTCACCAAATTTTAAAAAACTACTTTTAGAACAGATTCGGCAAATGGTGTATTTAACATTTATTCTGCTCTTAATTTATCCGAGTTATCCCCTACCACTAAAACACAGAATTAGGAAATGTTCCTTCCGAAACATCTCCATACAAAATCTAAACTTTACATAAATTATAATAAAATAACGATGAACAATTAAAATAAATTCGTCTCAATGCCAAATGATCCTAGTAGCACACTTGCAGTTATCACTGTTGCAGTAATGGACTTCTTTGACTAATAAAATGTGGAAAAAATTATGCGCTACAGTTTAGTTAAACAGTGATTGCGGCAATTCGAATATTAATTCTGAAATCTATTTATCTTTGGCGATCGCACTCATTTGGAATACCTAGTTATAAAATGTTCTTTCCGCATTCGAAAGAAATTATTTATAAATATTAATATTATAATCCCACTCAGAGAGCGGTAGGGTATTATGACTTCTAAATTTAAATTCGAAATTGCAGTGTAAATTCCTATAAAAATTATTGCGTGGAAAAACACATCATGATTTCTCTAGACTAGAAATTTTTGTTTAACGTCTGGCAAAACAAAAGCTTGTACGCATAAAAGGAGATTTAGCAAATAATGATCGATGGAGCATAAAACTAACACAAATTCTACAAGTTTGTTGTATTAGAACTATAAACATTGAGTTTATCATTACCTTTAAGCAACAACAATTGCTAAGTTTATTGTATAGAATTGTCAATGACTTCGACTCTTTTATTATTTGCAAAAATATATGCTTCGTTTTTCACGCATTTGAGTTCAAATTATCATCTTTTAAAATATACTAAGTGGCATGCATAATAGTTATCATTTGATTGTACCGTAAGGTTCTCGAGATGTCATAAATGTGCTTGCTTGTTTAAATAATTATTCATAGTGGTGTACATTAAAAATGACACTTGCATAAACCTTGTAGCTAACGCTTGAAATCAAATTTGCGGGATCAACTATCTAAAAGCGAAAGTTATAAAATGAATGGTTTTTAATTAAAATGGAATATATAGTAAACCATGCATCAACTAGAGCTATGGAAATTAGAAAATATATTATGGACGACAACTGCTTCTTGATGCTAGAAAAATTGACTTTTGTAGAGAAACTATTGTTCACTCCCCGCCTAAAAAAATGCTAAAATGCTAGTGTACGTGCCTGTACTTGCATGTATGCGGGTCTAATGGGATTATTTACGAACAATCAATAAGAATATAACCTTAGTGACATCCCTGGCCTTCTTTTATGTATTTAGAAATGACTGGCACAAATTGTAACTATTAATGGCACAGGGATGTCAAATTGTGAAAATGTTCTTCGATTCAACATCAGCCACGCAACAGTGTCCAACACTGTTCACCTTCATCAAACTAGCAGTTAATCTACCTATCCAAAACGCAGTGGAAGACCAAGTATCAAAACCCAAATGAAAGACCAATAAAATTTGCGATCTTGCAATTTTAACCTCTTTGCTGGATCCCACGCTATAAAAACTGATATTGTGGCTATTGTATAGATTTCGCAAGCATGAAATGTCTAAGAGGTCATTGAAAAAGCTTAATGTGTCATTCCATCAAACATCAGAAGTAACTTCTGAACTTTTGCTAGCGTACATAAAGCACAATGAAAGCCTTGTTCAATATAATCCTCTCATTTCTTCTCCTTAACTCTTTAGAAATTGATATGTTTGGAACAGCTGAGGTTATCGATTGGTAATTAAGGGTCACTTGATTCCAAGTCTATTAAAATGCACGACGAAATTTTGTCAGGAAAAACATTATCTTAAATGAGAACTACAATTTCAGGTGAATGGTAGCAGCCGTAGAACAAGTGTTTCTTTTGACCTGACTAGCATAGGCCAAACAAAACTGAATATATTTTCTCGCGAATTCTGAACAGTAAAAGAAACATAAAATGTATTATTTATCTCGTACAATATGTATATCATAACTAATTTTGATAAATTGTAAATAATTTACAAAAGAAGTACTAAACTAGGAATTTTCGCATATCAGAATATATATCCTCCGCATTTCAATCTTTTATTGGGGTTTTCTATAATGTAGCTTTGACACTCCTTGATAAGTAGAACTGTACTATATTTATTGCTTTATTTTGACAGGGGTTTATATAAAGCGCAAACAAAATCAAAATTGAAGGGACGGTATACGAGTTTTTGAATGGGAGGCACTTGGCAATGCCGAACTTCGTCAAGTTTATACATTAAAATGAATTTCAAATTGCAGAAAGAATACATAATATTCCTGGACATACTTGACTTCTTATAAATCGTTACACAACCTCATAAAAAAGGATCTCCTCTAATATTGTAAAAAATTATTGCTATTATGATACTAATATTAAATTTGAAAATCTACTCTTAGAGAAGTTTACAAAGAAGGAGATGTTTTCATTTCGATGAAAGTAGACCGTCATTTTCAATTTACTTTATTAATCGATAGTCGTTAAGCACAAAGTCAGAGTGCATTAGAATGTAGTTTTTGGAAAATTATACTGAACAAACACAATATTTTCAACTATACCTTTCTAAAATGTTTCCAACATAACTTAGCAGCTAAACGCGCAGGACAGATTTACAGTTTATAAATTTTTGGAAATCCATTTAGCTTAGTTGCTAATACAGCAACACTAAACTAAAATAAATAAACTTAGAGATTAAGCAAACTATATATTTCTAAGTGGACTGAAAAAATAGATTAAAAGTTGAAACCGCAAAGGAAATGATCAAATAGTTATTTCAAAGCGAGGATCCCAGTTATTATGCAGCAGATGCTACGTCAGAAATGATTAAAATTAAGTTAAATTGGAAGCAAAATAATGGAGTTGCAACATCAGAAGCAAATTCATGCAAACAGTGTAGGCCTCATAACAACGTTTTATGCATCACATAGTTCACAAAATCCAAACATTTTGATCCATATTTCAACCAGTCTTCCTCCTTTATTTTTTGGATGAATTTACAATTTTAAACTATTACTTGAATATTTAGAAAAAACTATTTAATTATCTATGTAATGGATAGGAAAATTGAATTAATTTGTATTTGTTTCCACTTATTGAAAACATTTATTGCAAGAAACTCAGGTAACTACCGAAGTGAAATTCCAGGAACACGAAGGAAAGTCATTTTATTCAATTTAGGACTCATTACATATTTAATAACTATACTATAATTATTACTATTAATCATTTATTGCTGAATACAAAATAGCAGTCATCTGGTCCTTATGGGCGTTTGCATCGCCATATCATGACTATTTGATAAATATTATATATACATTGAAATGTGTTATGTTCCTGAAAAATGTTTATCTTCGGTAGCTATTTCAGCTTCAGCATCTTGTAAGCATTAAAATATGAGTTAGAAGGTTTTCTGGTTTTGAATTGTTAACCATTATAGTGTTCTTGAATGAAAAACAATATTATAATGGCGTGGGATAGATGCTTTAAGTGATTAGTTAAAGGTGTAAATGCTTGTTGGAAATTTGCAGTGGGGCTCTAGTCTTTCATTTGTTTTGTTAAACGGTACCAGATTGCCAAAATAAAATACTAAAAAATTCTGAATGACAGCCTATTCATATTTTAGGTAATCTGAAACATTTTTGTGAACTGAAAATTTATTTATGCTAATTCAATAAAAGATATGCGTAACTAAAAAATTACATGTTAACGAAATAATCTAGAATGTCTGAAATATACATTTATATACAATTTGCTGAAAATTAGAAATAATAAATAGTAAGCAATTTATATATATCAAGAATATATCTAGACTTTGAAAAAATAACTTCTTGAATATTACAAATAGATAATGTATCAATATAAAAATATGCGCCTATTAATCATTGAAAGAAATCGTTAAATATATATATATATATATATATAATTTGTAGAGCTTAATTATTTATTTTGTTTTTTATTTCTATTTTACCTTCGAGCAATAAATTGCTTATTATTAAAAGATCAACGCCATCTAACTACAACGCCTCGCCAAAGACTTGAAATTAAATGCTTAAGCAAGCTATACAATTTCATTTAGAATAATCTAATTTAACAGCAATATTATTTCAAGTTGAGAGTAATTTTTATGTATCAATATTCAAGAAGAACAAACCATATTATGCAATTAGCCACACATTTTGACAACAAAAGCAATTGTTGAAACCATGGCAACTGAANTTATATATAAGTATATATGAAATAAATACACCAACCACTATAAAATATATCACTCAATTCTATTAATCGCATGTTATTTAACTAAATATTGCCAATAATTAAGTTGCCGCTAAAAAAATTTATAGATTAAATATATTGAATGAAAAAAACTTCATATTTACATAGGTCAAAATCTAGCTTGGGACGACACTTTGAAAGAAATACACATTCAAAAAAGCATAATGTAAAAAGATGATAATAAATGCCTATGACGTTTTATCAACTAATAATATAAAGTTTTTCTTGTTTATACTGGAAGGTTCTTGAAACAATTAGTGTTCTTAGATTTGCTCGAAGGTGTTAGATGGCTTATTGAAACATTAATTTTCTTGAAAGATACTTAGTTTCTTTAAATATTGGATTGTTTTCAAAACATTCATTAACATATTTGAATGGACTTAGCACCATCATGAAATAACAACTCAATGGTAATGTAATCTATTGGCAATAGCAGTTATCTGATCTTAAGAGGTTTATCATTTTCGTCAATATGGATCAGAGGGAAACTTAAAAAAATATCTTACGCACTAAGTAGTGCATTTTACACGAGTTTAAAATATAAATTTACAAAGTTCATAGACAACAGAAATACAAACTCTAGTACTCTAAACTTACAGCTTCCGAAGTCAATTATACATTTTTGAGTATCCATTGGAAAGTTGCTGAAGTCCATCGGACATTTTGCTGTGATAGTAAATCTAAAAAATACAATTTTAAGCCTAAAAATAGTAGTTATTCTATAACAATTATCAGATCAGTACAAGGATTATCGTTTTTACAGATTAAGTAACTACACAACGCAATGACCAATCCCAAACATATTCACAACTACTTGAATTAAATGATTGTAAAGTAAATATAATAATAGTTTGAGAAAATATCTCTTTTCCACTATTTATATAAGGTAAGCAAGCGTGGCTTTAGGGGGAGGCACCCGGGGGCCAGTGCCCTCCCTTTTTGGGGATTTTTAGTTTTTTGTAAAAGTGGCTTCCTCAAATATTTGTTGTTGATGTTTGCAAGTTACATCCGACAATTTAAGGTGAGCAATGCATTAATTTGGACATTTAGAGGTTACATTTTACAATGAAGTTTTCTCTTGGAGTTATTTTTGTTTAAATTTCCATTTTAGTTTAAGTTGGCTTGAAACAAAATTGGATGGTGCCCCCCTGTTTTAAAAGTCTTAAAGCCGCGCCTGAAGGTAAGTATCGGGTTAACGAAATGTCTTTAAATATTTTGATCAGAACAGGATTTGAGACACTCAGTACCAACAAATATTTGGTGATTTCGAAAAATTTACCCAGCCCAATTAAAAGCCTATTTCAAATTATGAAAATCATGAGACATTGAACCATCAATTTGTGAATGTGCTCCTTCACAATGGTGAACATTTTTGTAAAAATTCTTGAAACTATTAAATATTTTTTAATGAAATCCGATTTTGAAGTTTAAGGAACTGAATAAATATTTCACGCGCCTTACTAACATGTGTTACGTCTGTGATCATGTCACGAAAGAGGAATTCGATATTTACTGAAAATTTGAGGGAGACTATCGTGTTTTGTTCGAGGTATTTCTGTAAACATTGCGTCCAATCCAAATAAATTTGTCAAACAGTGTTTATTAGTCACAATTATCAGTCTTAAAATTACACCTTTGTCTGTCATGATACATACTAAATGTTACACTTCGCACTTACTGTTCACTCTCTATATTATTTATAGATTTATTTAAATTATATATATATATAT
>CABFPE010000177.1:734110-762345 GCA_900660155.1 Hofstenia miamia | reverse complement strand
GAACCAGTGGCCGCAAAAACTGAAACAGCAATCAAGGAAAAGATTAAGGAAGAAATAGGTAATAGTGCTAGGTTGCCAGTTCCAAGAGGACTTAAGAAAAGCAAGCTAGCAGTAGAGACAGCAAAGGTCAATAAAGTGTTGGAGAGGATAGATGTCACAGAAGTAAATGGCTTAGTGTATCCAGGTGCATGTGAGGTGTGAAAAATGTAGGCATGGACATGAAAAAGAAAAGACGACAAGAAGATAAGAGAGACAGAAAGCCAGCATGGGAGAAAAGAATTGAGAATAAAGTGGCAAAGATTAGACAGCAAATAGGGAAGATCAGGACAAGTAAGGCAGTACAGGACAGGTGCAGGGTAGGTAAAGGGAAGACAATAGAAACTGCAAGAGAAAAGCTAAAGCAGAGATTAGTTGCAGAAGCTGAGAAACTAAAAAAACCTAGGGCAAGAGACAACATGAAGTTTGAGGCCCAAGAAGGAAGATTCTACAAAGAACTAGATGCAGTAGAAAAGGCTACAGCTAAAGCAGGCGAAGACTCAGTAAGGTTCTCGGAGAATATATGGGGAAGTGCAGCACCAGAGATAGAGAGTGTGCAGATGCAGTACGATTTTAGGCAAAGCTGAAGGAGGCTATAAAGAAGATGAAGCCTGGAAGGCGCCAGGCAGAGATGAGGTACAGGGATATTGACTGAAGAAATTCACAAGTGTTCATGAGAGACTAGCAGTAGCATTGTAGGAGTGGGTGTCCAGAGTGGATAGTAGTGGGAAGGACATTTCTGATACCGAAGCACCCAAAGAAAGGTAGTGAGGAAAGCAACCTCAGGTCAATAACATGTCTGCCAACAACGTGGAAATTGCTCACTTCTGTGATTTCAAGTAGGCTGGCATGTTACTTAGAACAGAACAGGTTGATACTAGAGGGGCAGAAGGGATGTAGGACAAAGACGAGAGGATGTAAAGATCAGTTGTTAATAGACCAGGCAGTAGTGGAGAATTGTAGAAGAAGGAAGACAAACTTAGTAATGGCATGGATAGACTACAGGAAGATTGAGGAAGTACAAGTACTTAGGCGTGATAGAGAAATATAGAACATTTCATGAGGAAATGAAGACGAGGTTAAGAAGAGAATACAAGAAGAGAGTAAGGAAAGTACTACAGAAGTCAGCATTAAATGGGCAGAATAGTATAAAAGCAATTAATACATGGGCAATACCAGTGCTGAGATATTCCGCAGGAATAGTTAGGGGAACAAGAATGAACTGGGGGAACTAGACAAGGAGACAAGGAAGATACAAGGAGCAGAAGGCAGGACTAAAAAGAGAAACAGAAGCACTGATAATGGCAGCACAGGAGCAAGCAATAAGAACAAACTGGGTGAAGAAGCATATAGACAGAAGAAAGAAGTAAGTGATAAGTGTAGGCTATGTAAGAAATATGCGGAGACAGTAGATCATCTGATAGCAGGGTGTGAGAAGTTGGCGCAGAATGAGCATAGTTCAGCCATTACCAGGTGGTACGAATGGTACATTGGAGCTTGAGTAGGCAGCATGGGTTAGAAGCAGGAGACAAATGGTATGAGCACAAGCCACAGGGAGTCATAGAAAATGAGAAGATTAAGATACTGTGGGACTTCAACATCCAGACAAGCAAGGCAATAAAAGCACGGAGGCCAGACATAGTAGTGGTAGACAAAGAGAAAAGATTGGGAACAGTGATAGAGCAAGGAGAAAGAGAAGATAGACAAGTGCAGGAAGTTGGCAGAGGAAACAGAAAGGCTGTAGAAGTTAAAGAAGGTTGACGTAGTCCCGGTAGTTGTAGGAGCAGTGAGTAAGAAGCATAAAAGGATACTTTGAGGAGTTGGGAATACCAAAGTGGGGAGAAGCAGTAGCACAGAAGGCAGCATTGTTAGGAACAGCAAGATTCCTGAAAAGCTCTCAGACTCCCTGGGAACTGGTGAGAAGAAATGAAATAATAATAATAATCTTTTTATTTCCCGTACAGAATTCAACTATAAGATAATGTAAATAGGAAAGGATGTGCTAAACATCCGACATAGAAGCTACATTCACACGATGTAGCGAGGCTTATTGCCGTAGATAATGTATCTAAGCATAGTAGGAATAATAGATACTTGGTACAGGTGGGTCTTTATCTGCTGCATCACGTACTTTTGTCGTGTTTCTGTATTTCTACGAAAAAGTTCGAGCTCAGCGTGCAAGGGGTGCTCATCATTGTTCTGAACATTCCATAACCATCCTTATGAACTGTTGATGAAAATTATCTTCAACGATTTGATACAGGTTTCTTTTATTGTGCTTCGTCAATTTTGCAAAATATGAGATAGGCTTGCTTAGGTTTTCCGGAGTGCTTCCCTCAGATACAATCCAAAAGCTGTTGCACAAAACTGGTAGTGCGGTAAAATATATTACATGAAGAGTTTGATAGAGTTCGGTTTTGATAGATATTTTAGCATGCCAGAGATACATTATATGACATAGTTTATCTTTTTAATTAATGTCTTAACTTGCGTTTTGAAATTCAGTTCATTATCCAGTAGATACCTAGGTACTTTATACATGTAGACTTTTCAACGAGGTTTCCATCGATGTACATTACTCTGTTTTTAATGTTGAACATGATAGTGTTTTTCCTTCTTAAACGATGAAATGTTAATTCTTTACTTTTGGATGGGTTTAACTTAAGATTAGTATTCTTTGAAAAGCTAGACACGTACTTTATGCAAGATTCATAGCCTTCGTAATCCGTTACGTCCCTTATAACAACTAGGATTCAGGAATCGTCTGAGTACTTCGTTATGGTGTGTTTTTTGTCCCTCATACCATCGGTAGCAAGAGTGAAAAGAAATCCTGACATTGGGCGGCCTTGAGGAATGCCTACTTTAACTTCTTCAGCTTTGCTACAAGTACCTTTGATTCTTACAACTTGTCTATTTCCCTTCAAGTATGACTGATTATCTTCCATCGAACTGTCCACCATACCCAGCAGCTCATTGTGGTTTCTATAGCTACATGTTCTATAGCTAATACTAGACAAACTTGGTAGGAAGATTCGACCAAATTAATAAATTTAGACGAATTCTGTAATGCCATTAAGAAAATGTTTGATTCATTTTAATCAATGTCATGTCTAATTTTTCCGGTTATTTCAGAACAGAATACATAGGGAACTTGGAATTGCTGACCACTACGTTGTCGATCTTAGAACCAGCTCAACAAATGCTCAACTAATCGACAAAGCCAAAGACATTTTGGAAAGGTTGAAAGTAAAAGTGTAAAATCAGCTTGCTCTAACTAATTTGTTGAAAAATATTTTTATCTAAAGTTTATTAAAACAAACCCAATCAATTTTTGGAACCAAGTTGTGTGAGTTTTCACTTACTGAAAAAAATTGAATTTTCCCAGAACATTACTTTAGAAAATGTGAAGCATTTTTTTCACATGCTTACAGTATCAATTTGAATTTTGTTACTTTATCATAATATTTTCTACTTTTGTTTATTGAAATTTACTTTTGGCACGCTTCTTTGTAATGAGGGCATCAAATGTTCAGCATATTGTATTTGTGGTTTAAGAAAACCTTAATTAAAGCATTGTTAATTGGTAAAGCGGTATATTGAATGAATCCGACATAAACTTCTAGCATCTGACCTGAGGGAATTTCATTGCCTAAACACTTTCAACATCAATTTTGATTTGTGCTGCAGATATATGTTTTATTAATATTTCAAATGAAAAATCGTGATTAATCACTTAGATATTTAATTAATTTCGATACCGGCGCATCAATAAAGCAACAAACAAACACCTAATCATTTGCGAGAACAAATTTGTTTGATGTAATAAGCAATTACAATAAAAATTGATTGAATACAATAATCAGCATTGCATGCAAGATAGACAATGCAGCTGTATAAGGCATTTTAAATATCGGCACCTTACAGGAATAATTCATTTTTCAAAGTTTTTATTTTATTATAAACCAGGTAAATTTTCATTTTCACAAGTACTAATTTACCTTAAATTTCCCTGCGTGACTCTAATACTGCCTAACGTTTTCGAACAATTCACTCCATAGATGGAATGGGGTCGGGGCCAGTGCGCAGGTAATGTTCGCCTGAGTTGTTCAACTTATATTCCGCCGAATACAATGTTTTCATCAGTATCAAACGACATAAAATGTAAAGAAAAACTAAATTGTTGACATTCTCCAAGGGTTATAATATTTTTGTTAATAGTGACACATTGGTTTTCTGGAAATTACATAAGAACCAATTCTCCAACATTGATTTTGCTTCTGAAGGGCTAACTTTGCAAGCTACCGTTCGCACTTACATCCAGTACCAGTTGAGGCGTTAGATTACTAAGCTTTTGTATATTAAGAAGCAGTCTGTTTGTTATATTTGTTGTCTTTGTGATGAGGGCTCTCATCGCTAGCTCCTCACGAAAGGCTAAAGCTTGTATGGTACCGACCAGATCTGGTCCAGAAACCCTGATACGAAAATCGCCACAAAGTCAAAGGGCATACTTGGCCCTTTCAACACCCCCGATTGAAGCTCCCTACGCTACCTGTCTCTGCATGCTCTGAAAGTTGGGTAGACAAGTCTTAATGTGCCGTAAATGCCAACCTTTACTCTTATACGATTTGTAACAGGCCTCCGCTATACACTTCCAGCTATTAGCATTCACTTCCCTATTGAAGATCTGCGTATAGTCATCCATGACATGACGATTGAGAGCTTTCTGCTCTGAAAACATACCCTCACACTGAGTGCACCGTATATGTCTCGTACTGGCATGTGTAAGGTGTAAGCCTTGGCACTGTTGCGAAGACCGCCCCAGAAAATCTCTTTTGGATCAATTCTGTGTCACCATTGATCAGACCTGCAAGTTTGTGAATTGCTTCACTACTTTTATTATCCCCAAAGCATGATGTAGTCAAAGTGGAAAATATTTGTGACTCCCCCAGAGTAATATCCATTAACCACAGTACATCTAATACCAACCGCTTCCCCAGCACTGACTTCTCCGTGCGCTTATGATGTGTGGCATTACCTTCAGGAACTATTGATACCTTTGTCATTGCTAACTCAAGGGGCTGGTCATTATTTATGCTTTCACTGTGCAACATCATCTGGCTTACAAAAATCAAGCGCTTACGTGCTACTATTGTGCGTACTTGTTGGAAAGACAAGTCCGTGAACCTTGTCCTTGGTTAATTTATCCCAAAGTGAGACACCACAAAAGACCCCTTACAGGTGTATATGGAAGCCTCAAGCATTTCTAGTTCCCTAGCAGCTTCTGCCCACGTCTCGCACGCATAGGCCATTGTGGATACTATAACACCTCCCAAGAGAAGGTAAGAGAGTGCTTTGTCAAATCCATTCTGACTTGCTACTCGTCGATAACTTAGGATCTTGCCAACAACACCATTGCACCGATGTCTTCCTTCAGAGAGGGCTGTCCCAGCAGTGCTGATCATCGAGCCTAAGTAATTAAACTCTAATACGAATTCAATGTCCTTTCCGATGTTCTTTCCGATGCCCTTGATAACACATGCACTTGGTCTTTGGTACAGAGATATTTTCCCACACACTTGAAGCATAACATTTGATCTTGATCAATCCAAGACTGGATAACAATAAGGTGGAAGTTTTTATTTTATGACTACGAATAAATTTACTTCTAAGTTTGCAATCATCAAAAATATAAACTGTTTTTATTATGCTTATGCAATGACAAAAAAACACAGTTAAATTTTTGTTTTTTGAAAATATTAGTAGTAGTGTTTTTTTTATATTTATGCTATTTTTATCTGCTTGGAATTATACACCATTTAATAATGTAGCAATAGCAGTAGTATTAGTAGATTAGGGCTAAAGCATTTCGGGTTTGGAGAAATCCGCCCATTACATTTCTGATTCTCTCCAAGTCTATTTCGAAATACAGAAATCTTGAGACATTGAGCTATTTATTTGTAAATTTGCTCGTTCATAATGGTGAAAATTTTTGCAAAAATTCTTGAAACTATTAAATATTTTGTAATTAAATTCTAATTTTTTTAAGAAAAACGTTCAAATTCTCCCGATAATTAATATTAAAGTCAGAGAATCAGGAGGTCTAAAGAAATCATTACAAACTCTAGAAAAGTCCTGAGATTTTATTTAAAGAAAACTTTGCCAAAATGAGGGCAATGTTGACAAGTTTGACTTAACGCATGTTATAATGTGGGAAGACATTTTTGAAAACCTGATCGGTTTTTCGTTCGTCAGAGTCGAGATATAGGCAAGTAAATTATATTAAGCAGGAGAATTTCTTGAAAGTACAGTGTGTTCTCAGAGTAATTAACACATTTAGTTTTCTTCTGCATCAGATGAAATTTGCTTGCCTCTTCTTACATATACTGAGGTTCGACTACTTTATTGCTTAGTTATTTTGGTACTTCAGTATTTTTTTTAGAAAGTTTGCAAAATACATTAGAAATTTATTTTTATAAAATAATTGTTAGCAAAGACCCAAAATGAAGGCCACCCTAATTAAAAATTCCTCAATCTGCTAAAAACGTGAATTGCTCAATATCTTGAATGCTTTATCCAATAAAAAATGCATTTTTAAATTTACAACAATTTCTACTAAAATGCAAAACTTTTTTTAGGCAGCTACTATTGTGAATATAGATGTTGAGATTTGCCAGAATCAATTAGTTAAAAGAATAATTGGGAATTGTACGATTAACAAGATTCCTTTATGCTTTAAATTACTTCCTTTTAATTCTTCTGCTATTTAAACTACACGTGGTATTTCCTTAATTTACATCATGCAAATTTGATACTGTTGAAATATTAGTTTTATCAATGTAATAGTTCAAAAACATTTTTCTAATACCCAACACTTAAAATTAATCATTTAAAAAGGGAATTTAATTTTTCTGCCTAACAATGAATGTATAAAATTTTGTATTTCACTATGACTAATAAGGCGTCCCATGTTTGTAGATTTAGTGAATTATCACAGCTCATGTTTAAAAATAGTAGACTGAGACAAAAATAAATATTTTAACAGTCTACTATTTTCTTATTAAATTTAAAATTTTCTTGTTATAGCAGGAAAGAACAACTTTAAAAGCATTTTCGAAAATCCCTAACGTAATCTCTGTGTTTTGACAAAACACAATTTAATTATTTTTATTAATGTAAAATATATGCATTGCCACCGCTTGTGCATGCAATTGCTGTAAATTATAATTTCAACTACTTTGTGCTGGTAGTTAATTTCATAAGAATGCTAATGTAATTAGAAAACCTTTTTTATTTCAATATCCTAACTTAATAAGAACAATTACAAGGCCATAGCCACGGGACTGTTTGGGGGGGGAGAAACCCCCCCCCCTGGAAGGTCAGGCAACCCCTTCTGGACTTCAAACCTAAAAACAAAATAAACATGTAAAATATAAAATTTGTTAATTCAATTGTACTTTTAACAATGCTATGAAAGGTCTATTTTGCGTATATTTTCAAAAAATTTTACTGGGCTTCGCCAGTGGTTGGTCGCTTACGTAATCACTAGTAGATGACATCTCCTGTCAGAAAATCAAGGCATGCAATGCATACAACACAAATTTAAAATGGTGTAAAGTCGTGGTAAAATTTCAATTGAAATTTTAAGAATGTCGAAATTCCTATGAACCCCTCCTGACTGCCCGTCGACCCCCCTTTTGATGATGCTGCCTACGGGCTTGAACAATCAGCTGGAGTCCTGATATGAAAGTATACACACTGATATATTTTAGAACTATTTAAAATATGAATTTACTAATAAACTAACTAATATTAATATGTATATTCAAATTTTTATTGTTGGAAGTAAATCCAAATGCATGTATGGTATCATACGAACCTGGTGCTAAATATAATGCTCCCATTGCTTTCGAGACGAAACAATCGATTGGGTTGGGTTATATCATGTATGTAAGAATTCTGTGCGTTTCCACGAAAGAAGGTGTCTGGTTTCCATACTTGATCCAACATGATGCTGTTAAGAATAAGAACTGCTTCTAGACTATCATTGAATTGTAAACGTTCATCAGTCCAAAAGTGACGGAAGAAGCATTGAAATGTAAACTCCTAAATAGACACCAAAATTATCTTAAAGAAACTTTCATAACGTTCTACTGGTTGTTGATGTACATAAAAAATTTGAATGGTCATATGTAAAATCTTGCAACCAAAGGTTTATTAATATATTGAAAATCCAAGGATTTCATTTCAAATCAGTTTACCACAGGATTGAAGATCTAGGCGCTTTCTGAGTGTCTCTTTCCGGATGTTTAAAGACAACCGCACTTTGCAAAATCATCGACTAACTTTGTTTGAAAACATATTGTAAAAATTACTTACGTAGGGTGATTCTTAAAAAATGCATTCCTCTTTTAAATTCACACACTTCAAGCAATTCTATGTTCTGCAAGTGGGTCATATTTAAAATTTGACTCTACCCGACCCAACTATTCTCATCGTAGAATCTTTTGGTGTTGATCACCTCAGAGCTGAATAGGATATGGGCAGAGCCGGGATGGATCGATATGTTGATTAAACCGAAAATTTTTGGCAATGATGATGAAATTGGGCTAAATTTTAAATTGGTCGGATCAAATTTTATCTGGGCAGTGAATTACATCAAATCACTTGATTTCTTGAGAAATACAAGAGCCAAAGTTTGCTCAATATTACTAACTGACGCATCCCACCCATTTTTTGGAAACATAGCCTACTCACAGGTCGACACAACACACTTGCAGCCCTGGTACATGTAGATGCAATACTATCAACACACTTGCAGCCCTGGTACATGTAGATGCAATACTATGTCAGTTTTTAAAATTTAGTACTAAATCTTAATATTCGAAATAGTGAGAGTCTAAACGATTAATTTTAATTAAACATTTAGAAAACCATCTAAATTTCATTTTTCGAGATAGAATGAATTTTTTAGAAATCGTTTAGTATTCCTTTGGTTGCGTTCTAAGCCAGATTCACTTCTGTAAAGCAGTAATGAGATTGGACAGGGTTCATAAATTTTTAATAAATTTAATATAGGATCATAATTTTATCCAGATATAGATCGGACATAATAATTTCGTAATTAATTATGCATTATTCGATTTTATAATGAAACCAGCATTTATTAGATTGCGCAGTTTCGATTTCAGACAATGAAAAATTAAGCAATATCTGAATTATTGATATAGCAAAATTAAAATGGCTGCCATTTACAATGATAAAGCAGCAGAACAAAAATCAATTTAGCAAATGTCTCATTCAAACAGAACACGTGCATATTCAGAGAAAACAGTTGCATGCATTGTAGGAAATGGGTCATGTTAGTAAGCATGCTTAAGAAATTTTAAATAATAATCCTAATTCTTCTTAAAAAATGGCTACCATTTTCAAAAAAATTGTTTTTAAGCCTCAATGTCTTAACGTGAGGAATGCGTAGACACATTAGAACAGTAAAGTATGTTCAAATAGGAATGTGATTGTGCTTTTCATCGGATGTGCTTCATGAATACAAACAATCAAAGATAAAAATATACCAGTACAAGTACCAGTTCAATATTCAATTTAGCAGAATTCGAATGTAAACACTTTTTGAATTAATCGAATATCTTTTCAAGCATAAATATAATTGTTGAAAAAATGACCCGGATCTCTTTAAGGTTGTGATAAATATTTTCTCCTGAATTTGAAATGGTTTGTTCACGTTATTCATTCAAAAATGAATAGAACGCATCATAATTCAACTTCTGTTAATCTTTGATATTTCCTCAATAAAAAATATCATTTATTTAGTATTTTTCGAATGAATTTATTTACAGTAAATGAGGGCGAATTCTGGTATACAAATATTTGGAAGATTTCAATACGTTCATTTTTAAATGAGGTCACTGAAGCCACAATACTAGTTAATTATGCAGTGTGTTCTTACAAAAAAGATTTTTCAACTAGCAATAAAAACTGTTATGGGGTAAATACTTTTATCCAGCATGCTTATTATTGTGTTAGAGGCACCACATAAAGCAGTGATATAAAATATCCGGTTAAATAACTAAAACCCAAATGAAAATGGCAGCCATTTAAAATTTACTCTCACTTATAAAATATTAAATATACATTAATACGCAGAAAAAATTTATACAAAATGGAATTGCATGAAAAATTGATATAGCTTTTTTATTTAAAGTTTAGTTATTGTTTAAAACGAAAACCTAAATTTTGTCGTAAAAATTCAACACCAAAATTGCATATGATATCAACACAGACAGAACCTGTACATGTATGGGATACATGTACAATTCTGATAAAGTAAAACTTTAATTTGTTGTGTTAACAAAAATATTTTTAATTGTTAAAGGAATCGTTTCTTTGAGATTGTACACACCTTCTCATTTCCTGGTAAATATTTTGTGTTAACAATAAAAGATTTTAGAATTACACTGCACATTTGAGAAAATCATTCCATTCCCAAATTCTGTACACTCATTTGAAAAAACTAATGCAGTTAAAGTGATAAAAGATTTCGTAATTTGAAATGTTAAGTCAAGAAATGCAAAAGTAGGGCCCTCCGGCGAAAATTGAGAATCCTAGTTTTATACCACTTTAATTTATTAAACAATTTATTACTTAATCTGTGAATATTGTTAATATTTATGCACATGGAATAAAGGGTAATCTATACAGTGTTTGATCCAGGTATCACGTAGCAATTAAATAAATATATATATATATATATATATATATATATATATAGCACACACCAAAAATTAATTTCAACGAAAACCTGAGGAAACTATTTGATTTACAACTAGGCTAGTAAGAAATGGCGTTAAACTAAGGGTATTGAGAAGTATCGAATAACAAGTTTCAAGTAAACCCAAGTATCTGAGCAGTTTTTTTCAAGTGCGTATTATGCAGTACTCAGAAAAAAACCAAGTATTTCAAGTAGCTTCATAATATTGTCAAAATCATTTAGCAGTTACAGCAAACAAAAAATGGAATTTTAGTAATCTGCGTACTTTGTTTCTCTCTAAAAGGCTTAAGATTAGTCGAGGTTTACTAAAAATTCGTTCAAGATATACTGATGTAGTGGTTACAGGAAGAGATACAAAATAGCTGCCTGAATATCTATCAAAAATTTGGCCACAGTGAAAGAAGTGATATTTTTGCATCAAATTAGTTAAAACCCAATCACCAGGACCCAACCTGTCAATTAATTAAAACATCGAGTACTTGCAAGTGTTTCTGAGAAAAGTCAAGTATGAATTTTCAAGTAAGCGTTGTCTTTATACTCAAGTATAATACTTGATTATCAAGTGGGTGATCAATACCCTGTTCTACAAACTTGAAAATTCAAAACTTACTTGACATGTAAAACACATTGTCTTATAAACATTTCAAATTTCAACTGATTGAAGTTATTTATTGGAATTACAATACATAAAGTTTCAGATCAAACACTGATAGCATTTTGGAAAACATAGATAATAATAATAATCTTACTAATTGAAAATGACTAATCTCACACTTGAAATTAATAACAGGCGATCAGGCAAAAAAGTCAATCACAAATTCATTCCACCTACAGGTTCCTGGCCGTCTGCAGAATTGCGGCCCTTACCACCTTCTGATTGAACTTGGACCCCTGCTTCTGGGTCAATGGACACGTGACGGGATGAGTCATCACTAGACTGCTTAAAAATGGTTTAACATTGGATAATGAATAAACTATGAGTCATGTAATGGTTTATAAGTAGACCAGGTGGAAATTTAGATACCTACACTTTTATTATTTAAACAGCCAACTGGCCTCTTCCTTTGTGTTCCCAAACCTATTAAATGAAACCTCGTTTGGGAACTACACTTCAGTTTACATGCTTATGCTTAATGCAAACTCAAATATCAAAAGATCACCATGCAAAAATCTAAACTGAATCGCACAAGATATTTTCTAATCAATTGACTACGACTTTAGAAATTTGCAATTCTTCTTGGATAAATCACCAGAGCATGGCTTCACAAAATACTCATGTACCATGTTAAATTTAATGTAAACAACGCCTGCTTTGTTAGTTAAGTTTGCAGGACATGTAGACGCCCGGTGAATTCACAGCTAAATAAATCTTAAATATGAACAGGTTTCAAAATATTTACAAACACAAATATAAATTCAATAATATTCAAACCTATATTTATAAGTTATTATTCACGTGTTTTTGCAGTGCTAAGTTATTGTAATTTATATCTATTGTATCAACTTTTAATGAAATATGACGTAGTACTAAAAATCAAAATTAATTATATTGTATCTTTACATAAGACTGCGTCATGTTCCAGCATTTAAAATGACATACATTGAACAGCAATTATCTGTACTCGGTACATGTATTTAATAGGGTCACCCTAAACCTCTCTAGAATGAATTAAAGTGTAATTATCTTGAAAAGGTAAGTTCTATTTAAAGATGTGAATTTTGACTGAAAGCTTTACGTTTGATTGTAGCAGTTATTTGCAAATAATGCCGACATAAATGAAGGCAAAGCGATAAAAATTAACGAGTTTATTATACTGCAAATTACACTAATAGCACCAATAATAAGGCCAAGAGCAAGTAATAGATTTCCTAAATTCAAAGCATGCACATTGGGGACGTGAAACTTCAGTATAACGTAGAAGCTGTGTTTTTGACTCGTAAATTATTAATATTTTGATTGCGAAAATTTTTACTGCCTTGGCTATATTTCTTGTACTGTAAATCGCCAAACTTGGTTACAGCATGCTTTAACACAACTCACACTTTCAAAACGGTATTAATTATAAACAAATAGTAACTGAAACCAAACTCATTTATGCTGACCAACAAATAATATCTTCCAAAAGGACTTCATTCAAAAATAAGCAGGAAGAAACTTATTAAAAATACATTCAGAAAGTTTTGTAATGGTACTAAATTATTTCCTGGAAAAGGTATTTTTGAGAGGTGACTGTAAAATTAGTTCGTTTTATATATACCCGTTTGAAATATTGAAAGGCATTGCAATGTGTTCTCTTTCTTACAATGTGAGTAAAATCTGAACTTTAAATGCTGTGAATATAAATCGATAAGTTCAATGTTTATGCCAAGTTATCAGATACAAATGAAGGAGTTATATTTAACATGTAAACATAATTTTTCTGTTTTCTCTATGAGTTGTCAATACTCAAAACTATTTATAAATTATCTGTAGTTTCCAACCATTAAAATTAAACATGCGAAGTAATTTTTGAAAAAAATCAGTACAACAACTGCGGTACCTAAATGTAAAAAAATTATAATGATCTTTTGTTCAATTTCAAATATTCCAAACTTGTTTTGTGATATTTGAGTGCTCAAAGAATAAACGCATAAAATTACTTTATCATATTTCGATGCAACTCGTAGGATTGGTAACTTAGAAAGTCCCCAATATGCCTAATTCAACATTTCTCGAATTTTAAGAGTTTATAATCGAGTTACAAACTATGTCATCAAGCAATCGTACAGCAATTTCTTCAATTTATAAACAGGTTTTGTCATGCCGTCTTACCGATGACATTTGCTTTTCAGTTCCCGCCTACAAGGATTTTTAAAATGTCTTAACACAAAACTATTGAAATATTTACCGCTTCGAAGTCATAGAAAGGTCCCAAGCTGGTGAGCACAAAGTTAACGTGAATATCCAGAGGTGGGCCTAAATTGAGAGAAATTATTTTAATTAAATTGTATAGTAATTGTTTCATTTTCAATATCAAACTTCAATGAAAAACTAGGTTTTTACTGACTGCATATGCATAGTTTTCATTACAATAAATTACTTTCAGAATGAACTATAATTCAACTTTATTAAGGCTTTGATCTTGCTGGCACTAACTGTTGCAATGTATGGTAAAATTTACGACGAAAATCGAAGCGTCAGTAATTCAAACAAATATTTTGCTTATAAACAAGCCGTCAAAGGTTCAAATTGTTGTACAGGAAACATTTATATGTATACATGAACTAAAATTTAAAGAAACATTGTTACAATTGAAACTAAATAATAATCTTATTGAACATCACTTGCTTATCAAGATTTGATAATTTCAATGTCAGACGAATTGTTCAAGTCAAACATAATTTTTCATGCTTGGTGAACAATCGGTAAATAGTTTTCATAGACTTATTCGCAAAAGTTGATGGAAATTCTTGCAGTTGTTGCAAGCTTATTTAATATAATCCATACATCAAATTCGTAGTGATAAATTATATTAGAGGAATTGAGTCGCGAAGGGAGTATGGTGGAATGTGTTTCCCTTTCCTCCCCGACAGGCTTTCAAAATTGATTTTTGATTGGCTAAATCAAAGAGTTTTCGGTAAAAAAATTTAAAAACTAAGGACGTGAAATCCATTTTTAAGGTGATTCTTTTCATTATTTTCAAAAATTTGGCAGAACTTTGCCCGTTATTGGTTACTCCCTTGATCAGATTGAGGTGCCTCCTGTCAGAGAATCCTGTTTACGCCTCTGAACGCTGTAGAAACCCTTGCATTTAAAAAGTAAACCTTCGTGAATTTCCAAATTTCAATGGATAGAAGTTAAAGCTAGAGCATGAATCAATTTACAGTTTTCGAAATAAATCGGTTCAATATAATTTCGTAACATGACCCATATAAAATTTGTTTACAAAACGTGCTAATAAATTGAATATTTTACCCAATAATGTTTTATAAATGCAAAATAATCAATTCCCATGGTACTTATTCAGACTGGGACTTTAGGCTAATTTTTCACAGGACAAGATCTGGAACTGAAGAATTGGGATTAAGGATTTCATTTTATTAATAGTTATTGTTAACTTTGTGCAAAATAGCTCAAGCCGTGTGATCACTTGGGACAATGGGAATTATAATGGGATGGGACTGGGAATAGGTTACTGGGTCTAAATGCGACTGTGCTCAGCAAATTCTTATTTATTTATTCATCGCTCGCGACCTAACAGGTTGAATAATAGCAATAAAATTATACAAGAAAACAAGACAAAAAATCTCTAGTACTGGAAATTTATACGAAGTGGACAGGAAAATCGTTAGCGATTTGCGCTACACAAAGGATTTTCGGAGACGTGTTGATAAGATTGGTAAATGAAAATCTCGACCTTGATGGAGGTTGTATAGCGATAAAAGTGAAAGAGGTAATAGATTGTGAAGATGGTGGTCTTTGTTTTCTATCATGTAGCCTGGTGTTTTTCTAAGGTGTTGAGGTTGGCTAACGCAAGAGCATGGTATGATAAATGAGGGAAGAGGATCTTCAATGCTCGCTTCTGTAATTTCTCAATGCCTTTTGTTTGGTCTTTAATAAGAGATGAATGCCAGAGAGGTGTACAATATTCTAAAATTGATCGCACCATAGATACATAAGCCAATATGATATCCTTGATATGTATTCCACTAAATTTGAGAAGGCGAATTAAGTAGAGTCTTTTAGCTGCTTTAGCTATAGTGTATTTGACATGATTGCCCCACTATAAATCACTTTGAATTTCGACACCCAAAAGTTTAGCAGACGAAACGCATTTAATGATGCTGCCATTAATAGAGTGTTCTGGTGGAGGAGTAATAGCCTTTTAAAAGGATATTGTAAGTTGTTTTGACTTATCAGTATTGAGAGGAAACCTTATTTATCAAGCACCAGCCTATTAGGTCCTTAAAAATAATAAATCGTTATTACTTGAGTTTACGATAAAGGAGTTGCCAAACCGTGGTGTCAGCAACAAATTTGACATGCTATTAATAAAGATTTGGAGAAATAGAAAGAGTTTTAGATTATGGAACAAAGGTATCAAGGGATGTCGTTTAACAATGCTTGATCATGCTTGATAATAATTAAATTACTTTATGAAATTTGTAATTGCACTTAAAAATCTTAATTATACACATGAAGTTAAAGTTTCTATTCCATTTTTTAAATACATTGCATATAGACTGCACAATAGAATTGAAACATTAAATTTATTCTTTATAAATTTTAAGGGTGAAATTAATGTAAGTAATGAAATGAAGTTCTAGAAAGCTCAATCACCCTATTTTACTTCAGTGACATTCGAAGTTACAAGAAATATCAAGCTGCTGACAAGAATGCTTCCTAAATCTGTCAAGGATGTGGACTCTTATATTATTACTATTTGCAAAAAACTGCCCAAGGTTAGAAGCTTTTCAATTCTAGATGTAAATGCATGATAAGATTCAAAAGCAATTTATTGCTACAATAAACTAGTACAAAAAACTATAAACTACAAAACTACAAAAAGCTATTTGCAAATATAATAAATATATATAATATATAATAATAATAATAATAATAATATTGGGCGCCAGTGGCCAAGGGGTAGAAGGCTAGACTGGGACCGGTTGGACACGGGTTGGAGCCCGACCCCTGACCTTACCTTCAATGAAAGTGAAACGAAAAGAAAAGGCCCTCAGTCCCCGGCAGACCTTAAATGGTATAAGAGGGTGTGAAGAATCTCCGGTCAACAGGCGCACTCCACAATCGGGAGTATGGACTCGAGATGTGGCAGTATAGGATCCACACAGACCAATGGACAACAGNAAATGTGCTTGCATCTAATAATAATAATAATAATAATAATAATAATAATAATAATAATGGGCCCTAGTGGCCAAAGGGAAGAAGGCTAGACTGGGACCGCGAGGACCAGGGTTCAAGTCCGACCCCCGACCCTACCTTCAATGAAAGTAAAACAAAAAGAAAAGGCCCTCAGTCCCTGGCAGACCTTAAATGGTCAGAGTGTGTGAAGAATCTCCGGTCAACAGGCGGACTCCACAATCGGGAGTGTGGACTCGAGATGTGGCAGTATAGGATCCACACAGACCAATGGACAACGGCACAAGTGGACAGATGAGCAGAACAGGATAGGATTGGAGTGTTACAGAAGAAGCAGACCAAATGAGAGGGGTTATAGGAAGAGAATGTTGGAAGAATAGAAAAAAGAAGAAACAGGATTAGAAGTTACAGAGCAGAGGCTTGCAGGTCAGGTCAGAAAGCTGAAACTGGATAAGAATAAGGGAAAAAGAAAAGCTGAACAGGCGAAGCAAAAGGAAAATGAAGTGGCAGTTGTAGTAATAGTGATAGAAACAACAGAAACCGCAGCTGTAGAAATAGAGACATCAATCAGGGATAGGATGAAGAAAGAAATAGAAGACAGAAGCAGGTTGCCAGTACCAAGAGGCATTACGAGAAGCAAGTTAGCAGTAGAGACAGCAAAGGTTAGCACAGTATTAGAAAGGATAGATGCTAAGAGTGTAACAGAAATAAACAGGTTAGTGTATGCAGGCGCATGGGAGGTGCTGAAGAATGTAGGCATAGACATGAAGAAGAAAAGACAACAAGAAGATAAGAGAGACAGAAAGCCAGCATGGAAGAGAAGAATTGAGAATAAAGTGGCAAAGATTAGGCAGCAAATAGGGAAGATCAGNTGAAGAAAGAAATAGAAGACAGAAGTAGGTTGCCAGTACCAAGAGGCATTACGAGAAGCAAGTTAGCAGTAGAGACAGCAAAAATTAACAAAGTATTAGAAAGGATAGATGCTAAGAGTGTAACAGAAATAAACAGGTTAGTGTATGCAGGCGAATGGGAGGTGCAGAAGAATGTAGGCATAGACATGAAGAAGAAAAGACGACATGAAGATAAGGGAAACAGAAAATCAACAAGGGAGAGGAGAATTGAGAATAAAGTGGCAAGGATTAGGCAGCAAATAGGAAAGATCAGGACAAGTAAGACAGTACAGGACAAGTGCAGGGTAGGTAAAGGCAAGACTATAGAAACTGCAAGAGAAGAGCTAAAGCAGAGATCAGTTGCAGAAGCTGAGAAACTGAGAAAGGGCAAAGCAGGCAAGAGACAATATGAAGTTTGAGACCCAAGAAGGAAGATTCTACAAAGAACTAGATGCAGGAGAAAGGGCTACAGCTAGAGCAGGTGAGGACGCAGTAAGGTTCTGGGAGGATATATGGGGAAGTGCGGGACCAGAGAGAGAGCGAGAAGATGCAGAAGGAATTCAGGCAAGAAGAAGAAGAAGCAATCACAACTGCAAAGCTGAAGAAGGCTCTAAAGTAGATACCAGAGGAGCAGAAGGAATGTAGGACAAAGACGAGAGGATGCAAAGATCAGTTGTTAATAGACCAGGCAGTAGCGGAGAATTGGAGAAGAAGGAAGACAAACTTCGCAATGGCATGGATAGACTACATGAAGGCGTATGACAGCTTATCACATAGGTGGGTATTGAGGACGCTAGAGGCCAATGGAGTTTCACGGAAATGGGTTGAGTTTCTAGAGAGGGAGATGGGAAGGTGGCAAACTGAGATAAACGTTCACAGGTTGAGGTTTAGGCGAGGCATATTTCAGGGAGACAGCTTAGTACCACTACTGTTTGTAGTTAGCTTAATCCCCATCACAGAAAACTTAAAGGAGACAGGTATAGGATATAAGTTGGAGAAGAATGGTACATGGACGACTTGAAGATGTATGCTAGTTCAAGGAAGATGTTGCAGAAGCAAGTGGAAACATTGGAGAAGGCAAGCAGAAATTCTGGATTGGAATTTGGATTAGGAAAGTGTGCGACAGCGCTTATGACCAGAGGCAAGTGCATAGATGGAGATGGTTTGAGGACGAGCAGTGGGGGGGGTAAAAGAGGGGTACAAGTACTTAGGTGTGATAGAGAAAGATAGAACAGATCATGAAGAAATGAGGACGAGGTTAAGAAAAAAATACAAGAGGAGAGTAAGGAAGGTACTGCAGAAGTCAGCATTGAATGGGCAGAACAGCATAAAGGCAATTAATACGTGGGCGATACCAGTGTTGAGATATTCGGCAGGAATAGTTAGGTGGAACAAGAAGCAATAGGGCTAAAGGAATATGTAGAAGAGAATCCTAGAGGATCCCTACTAGAGGTCACTAAGGAGTTAAGGATGATAAGAACTGAGAGTGAAAGAAAGAAGGTATACCAGAGTAGAATGGAATCAGAGAGACAAACAAGGTATAGGCAGAAGGCAATGCATGGAGAATACTGGAGGAACACAGAAAAGTGTGACAGAGAAGAGAGCAACAAATGGTTAAAGAAGGCAGGACTGAAGAGAGAAACAGAAGCACTGAAAATGGCAGCACAGGAGCAAGCAATAAGAATAAACTGGGTGAAGAAGAATATAGACAAAATAGCAGAAGTAAGTGATAAGTGTAGGCTATGTAAGAAAGAGGTGGAGACAGTAGATCATCTGATAGCAGGGTGTGAGAAGTTGCCACTAGGAGCAGTGAGTAAGAAGCATAAAAGATACTTGGAGGAGTTGAGAGTACCAAAGTGGGGAGGAGCAGTAGCACAGAAGGCAGTATTGTTAGGAAAAGCTAGAGTCCTGAGGAAAGCTCTCAGACTCCCTGGTAACTGGTGAGTTCCCCAGCTGAGAGAAGTAAGAATAATAATAATATATTTAAATTCTTAAACAGAATACAAAAAGGAGAAAGAAAATAATAATAACAGAAATATTAGCCCTGGCAAGTTAAGCAAAAGCATTTTACATATTAGGTACATAAATTGTCAATGTTAAATGAAACTTATAATTCCGTTAAACATTCACATAGTTTTCCTTTAAATGTGTTTGTAATAATCGAAGAATAATAATTTCATTTTGCAAATTAATACATTTGCAATTCGTGGAGCAAAAAAGTTTTTATCAGATGTGAATTTATTTGTCTTCTTTATAGAGTATGACACGAATGTTTTGTTTCATATGAAAATTCAGCTTATGGTATGTATCTTTCTCGATTGATATCTATTTCAAACAAAAAAATTAGTCATTATACGTTTCTTAACCCTATTGTCCATGGAGGGCGCTAAAGTGGCTCCTGTTTTTGAACGGTGATTAGGGCAAAACAGGTCAATGAAACTTCTTTATTTTTCTTGACTTTTAATTTCTCAGTCTTACGCTCGAATTAAGCTGCTTTTTTTAAAATATTAGGTTCGGTATGGTCACAGCGATGTCAGCCAATTTTTACGATTTTAGAGATACGTTTTTCCTTATAACTCAATCAATTTCAGTCTGATTTTAAATATGAAAAATTTTCTGAAAAGCTGAAGCACTCAGCTTTCCAATTATATACTGCACATTATTCCAAAGTATTAAATTAAAAAAATAATTTTTGCCCCCTATTTTTGGGTGTAGGTGTAGGCCCCCAGAATTACGTTTTTGAGCCCCCGGTCAAAAAATCTACCGAAAATTGCTTGCTAAAAGATTTATATTGACCTATGCAAATGCTAACTAAATAATACAGCGAAAGCGCCTTGCACCCACCTATTTATCCAATAATTTATATTTGCTCTGATGTAATTCTCGCACATTGAGCGATGCCATTATTTACTCCCTGATCATTCTCTCTCATCCGCCCTTTCCTGAACCCTCCTTCAAGGTTTCACTTGCCAGCGTCAAATGGAATATGGTCATTATTAGTCGTTACATTCAATTTTATAATTCATTGAACACAATAAATATTTTACAAAATATATTACAATAAAGGCATAATTAAAGATCTATGACTTGTTATTTATTGACGGTTCCTTTGTGCTTGCAAACATTTTATGTTATTTTATTTCACTAAGACATTAAATTTGATACAAAAAGGGTAATTTAATGGGAAATTAGGCAAAAACCTAGGAGGCATTTTAGCCCCCATGGACTAAAGGAGTGGAGATGACATAGACAATAGGGTAAAAGCATATTGGCAAGGTATTCAGGGTCACTAAGTTTTATAGCGATGAGCATCTGCAATCCATTTCTACGCTGTGTTGAAATTTTTCTAGTTTCTTCGCATATGTGTTGTTAGGAGAGTAGTAGAGTAAAACAAAAAGTATGCAACTTTTGTAAAGATTGAATTTCAATTTCTGAGTAGCATTAAGTTCGTCTGAAATATTGTAGTATCTTGAATGACTTTAACAGCTTTATACCTCCTCAGTGTTTATTCCATTTTAGATTGATTATCAATATGAAGTCCAAGATTTCGAATATTTGATTATTATCAATATGAAGTCCAAGGTCTCAAATGTTTGATTACTATCAATATGAATTCCAAGATCTCAAATATTTGATTATTATCAATATGAAGACCAAGATCACAAATATTTGATGTGCACAATAAAAAATTATTATTGTTCAAGAATAGGTTTTTATCAGAGCCTTTAAATTTTATATAGTAGAGTACATTGTCCTGAGCTAATAGGACGATATGCAATTCGTTCATTTATAAAGGAGAAAGGATTTTTTTCATATCTAAAGTTATTGTGTTTATTTTTTTGAGAGATTTGGCATACATAGTGAGTAAAATCTTTTCAATGATAACGTGGGTCAAACTGGTCTATGTTTTAGAGCTGCCTTACTTACTGGTCAAAGATCTATTTAAATATTTTCAGAGAGATAATAATAATAATAAGAAACTAGAATATCATTTGTTTTTAAAATATTTAAATTTTCTTATTTGAACCGCATTTTTCTCAGCTAAATGAAATTGACTTTCTATTAATTCATCTCTAATAAATGGCAAAATGGTGAAATTCAACTTGAACTTTTCTTATAATTTAATACTCTTGTAATATTAAGTAACACCGCAGAATTTTTAGAATAACTTTTTAAAATATTTTCAAATTTGTTTAAACATGACGGTATAAAATCCATAAATATTTTGAATAATTGGAATTGGAGAAATTCAAATCGAATAACCCTACAATAACGATATGGTATCATTTCAAAGCAATAATGGAAGAATAGAATTTGAGATCAATATTGCAAAAACTTTGAGTAACAATAAAATTCGTCTTTGTCACAAAGGAGCTCATTTTGGAAAATTTCAACGTTTTCTGTTATGCAATCAGGAAGGAAAAACAGGATCTTCCGAGATCTTAGCTTGAGAGTGGTCGATTGAGATACTAAGACTAACAAAATCTATCCAATTAATAATAATAATAGCAATATATATATATATATATATCATTTCTATTATCCGAACGGATGGTATTTTTCCTGATGCTTTCATGAAAACCATTATTCCAATTCTAAAAGGTTCCTCCCTAAATGTTGAATTCAAATCAAAATATCAACCACTAGCAAACATATCTTTTCTTTTTAGGGCCATCGAAAAGATTGTTACATGATCACTTGAAACACAACGATTTACATGATGCTCATCAATCTGGATACCGTGCCTTCGACTTCACTGAAACAGCACTTACCAATGTTGGTACTCATATTCTGATTTTTCTTAACATAGAAAAATGCTGTGTTATTCACTCTTGAATTATCATCAGCGCGTGACACGATTAATCACGAAAAGCTAAAGAGGGTTCTATCTGGATAAATTGATTTCATGAAAACATCTTTAATGGGTTTGTTCATATCTGGAAAATCATAGTCAAGTTATTAATATTAGTGGCCCATTATCAGATCCCCTCCCAATAAAATTTGGTGTCACTCAAGGATCCATTTTAGGTCAACTTTATTTCAGCTGTTACCTAGTTCTAATAAAGTATATTTTCCAACGATAGAATTTAGTATTCTTAGATCTAAAAGCAATGATAAAGCTATTCTGAACACAGTTTTTATTTTGGAAAAAGAGAGCAAAATATCAAAGCAATGGAAAACACAATTTTCTACAATTCTTTGTTGTATCTCGCTTAGATATTGCAATAGTCTGTATGCAGAGTTGAGAAGTGGATTACTACGCAAATTCAAAATTCGGCTGATAGGGTCATATTTCTATCGCTCTTCCGATCCTATGCAATACCAATGTAAACGCCCAAACAAAATTTTTGATGATTGTAATATGCAATTTAAGAGATTTTGAAAATCAAAATAACAAATATATTTGATACATATTTTAATGTGGGGTACGAGCACGGCACGGCACGGCACGATATAAAGCGCAGTACGGTTCCAAAACTGGTTACCAGTAAAACACAGAATAAATTACTTGTCTTTAAAATAAATTCACACTAATAGAATTCAACAATATCTACTAAACATGCTTCATATTCAAGTTATTCACAACCTACATATAATCGAATCTCTGTATAATCTTTCATCTGCCTAGAATATTAAAAAATTGTGGACATCGATCACTTAATTTCTCTGCTTCAAAGCAAACCAAAAACATTTTTATTTATTGTTGCATATAATTATATTTTGTAAAAAAGATATTTGTAAACATTTAATTTATATAAAATTTAGAGAAATTGTAAAAAGGTGCTTAATCTAATAATAAAATGGCCTGAATAACAAAAATTACTGCAATAAGTCCAGTTTAACAATGCTATGCTAATATAAAGCATTTTATGAAGTCATTTACAATTTTTTAAATCTACAATTTCCTATAAACGGTATAACTAAAATCGATTTAGACGTGTAATAATCGATTTTTACTAAAAAAAACTCCCACTCAATCAACAAAAAGTTTTAATTGTATAAAAATAATAATAATAATTTATTTTAAAACTTTGTACTTTACAAAAAAGTATAAAAATACTTATTAAGATTTAAAGTAAATTGTTTTTCTATGATAAAATTGAGGTTTAACATAATTTGCATTCGATATCTAACCTCCAAAACCAGGGCGCATATATTTGTCATGTTGCTGAAGTAAGTTATCCAAGAGTTCGGTGACCTTTTTCCGCCGCTCCTTGGCTTCGTTTTCATCTGAGGTATTCGTCTGCGTGGTGGACACAGAACGCTTATTGCGCGCAATTACCCGCATCCTTTCATCGACTGCTGCATCCATCAAATGCTTAAGGTTTGTACAATACCTAAACACGCTCTTGTTTTTCGCAGCAAGCCTCATATATTATATTTATTGTCCATTATATTTTGTGCATTGCCGCAGTTTCATGTCAAAATTTAATCCAGTGACCAATACAACACGCTGTTAATTAGTGTTGAATCAGAATATTCGAACATTCGAATATATTCTGAGCGACAACATATTCGAATGTTGGATTATTTCAATAATTATAGTTAGAATTTGTGACTAATTGCCAAAACGAACTGCAACTAAAAATAACATTGTGAGGACTTATTTTGATAAGTTTTAGTACCATTTGTGAATAATGAGCATAAGCACTTGTACATATATAATGATGTACTCTATTTAAAACAGATGAAGAATAGATATTTTATAACTATTATATTTAGTTTTTAATATTAGATTAAAAATCAGGTCAAAATATGTATTTGGTGGCTGGTCCTAAACATAACCATTACTTAATACATTTTAATAACTTTTCAAGTATCTGGTTTTGTAACAATGAAATAAACCGGCAATTTATTGTTGATTCTTACTTAGAGATCACTATAGTTTTGATAAGGATCAAGTTGGGGTCACATTATCTGTTTATAGCCTAATCTGCACTCGCAAGATAAATGAACTTATCTTAAAAATATTGATTTTGAGAAAAATGTAAAGGCATACGATGTTTTACCTTGAATTTTCTTTCAAAATTACTGAGATACGGTACAAGCCATTTAATTTTAAGTTTTATAATTTGGGCAAGTTTTTTTCAAAAAGTCAGCACGTTTCCAGTGGTTTGTTTTTGCTTCAAGCTTAGAAAAAACCATAAAACCATATGTGGGTAGGTTTAGCTAAGAGGTGTTAAGTCAAAAAAAGTCAAGAAATTACTTAAAGTTCAAAGTAAACAATTGGGAAAAGTCATGTAATTATTGTCAAAAACGACTTTAAAGAGTTACTTGTCAAAAATGTTTAAGTCAAGCAAAATTTTAAGATTGAAATGTCAATTAGGGCGCTACCCTAGTTTTAAATTAAAATAATTAAGTTTGAAATGCACCACAGATAATGGTAATCCACTCATTAAATTTTATATTTACATAGCAATTGTTATTAATTTATTATTTATTATAAAACTATGATTTTATAAATCTTGATGTATGCGTCTCCTGTATGGTTTCCATCATTTTCAGATGTCTCACGTCTTGAAAATTTTCAAGGAAGATGTACTAAGTGGATATCCAAAATTTCTAATTATAATTATAGACTTATTGCACTAAATTTGCTTTCAATATCACTTTTGTGTCAGTATAAAGATATGGTGATGTTCAATGCATTATTACATGATATTTATGATTTTGACATCTTTCGTAACATCTCATTTTGTGTACCATTGCGATCTAATCTTCGATCACGTTCTATTACTTTATTTCAAGTATCTCAACTTAAGAAAACAAAGACTCGGCAATCTTATTTTAATCGTGTTACAAGGCTTGCAAATTACCTGCGCATTAAAACACATATCTCTGTTTTTCATGCTCCTAGCTAAATTAATGCGACATATGCTAAACTTCTTAACCACTGAATATGACAATTCATATACATATAAAAAGTTTCTTCTCTGTCCCTGTAATATTCGTTTTTCTTCTCTTAATTTTTAATATTTTTGTTTATTCAGTTATAAATAAAATCATTTTATTATTATTATTATTATTATTATTATTATTATAAAACAGTGGGGTTAGCTTCAATGATGTATATTTCATTTCAATATTGTAAAACTTATACTGTCTAAATCAGTAATAGTTGCTGGTCATATCAAAAAATTTCCGGACAAATTTATAAATTTATAAGAATGTGTTAGGACTTTTATTTTGCAAGCTGTGAAACAAAAAATAGTAAAGCATGTAATAGCGTTTTTTGTTGAGAACTACAAAAATTCAGATAAGTATTGAAATTTTCTTCAAAAACTCTCAGCATCAACTTCATGCCAAACATTGATTGTTCCCAATAGTGATGTGCGCGGTGCGGTACACCCACGCTGACCGTAGGCCGAGATATTCAAGGCCAACTCCCAGCAAACACACATACGGTATTCGCACAACAAAAATTATTAAAGAAAACGCAGTTTCTAGAAGGTAAATTTCATAAACTTTTGGTTCTAATTAAGGCAACAATGATACGATTTTAAAAATTCAAATTATATGGCCTATACTTTATGAAGCATGACTTTTAATATATTTGTCATTATAAAGATTCAAGTTAAGACATTAAAATCGACTTGCTTTAGTTAATTTAAGGAAATTTAATGAATTTCGTTTGCAAGTTTACAATACAACTGTAATAACTTTTATTTTCTAATAGTGAAGAAAACAAATTTTTTCTTCCTTTTGATAAACATTGGATGTCATTTAAAAGCTCTTTTATTCTATTTAATTAACGGAATATCCAACACCACGTAAAATTGAATTCTCTATTGATTGCTGTATAAAATATTTTTATAGTTCAGGAATCTCATGAAGCCATGACAATTATATCAATATTAACCCAAATAGGCCCGACCTACCCCAAAATGCAAAGATTTCATTATAATTTTACTAGTTGAATGCTAATGTGTGTAATATTATGTGGATAAATTTGCTAAGAAATTTTCCCTCAGGAACATGATTATTATATTTTGGATCAATGGGCACTAAATTGTGCAAATTCTTAAATTCGTATATTTCAAATTAATAGTTTTCGCGGGAAATTGTTCATTACTAAACAGATTTTGTGAATAAATTCTATTTTTCATATTATATTCTAAAAAATAATTATATGCTATTCCTACTAAAAAAGTTATACGAATATTATTGCTAATGTTGTTTGGTTCATTAGTTCTATAAAAAACACAACCAGTACCATGATCAAATTTTGGAACAATGGATATATATATGGGTTAAGTAACCTCAAACATTTTATGAACTCCACTGTCTTTTTAATTATTTTCAAATTCTGCCTGAGAAAACTAAAAAACTTGAAACAAAATTCAATCTTAATTTAATTAAATTTAGGTATGGTTTTTGGGAATTTTTTGAAATATGGGAATTTTAAGGCATTTTGCTAGGTCAATGAAATCTATTACAAAAATGATCCATTAATAAAATTAAGCTTTGCCAGAAGAAACGTGCTGCAATTTGTGGACATGCCCACAGAATTGCAAATCATGCCCAAATCCAAATCATGCCAAAACCATATCTGTGAGCTTGCTCATCCCTAAGTCCAGCCTGGGTGCACGGCGTTATGCAGCGCTGAAAAGCTATTTCTTAAACTACTATCTAATCCAATAATGTCAAGGAATATGGTACTACCAGACCACATTCAACACACAATGAAACTACATGTTCCATATTGTATAACGCAAAAAAAGAAAAATCAGTTCAAACCAAACATAAGCATTTTTTTCAATTTCATTTTAAACCCTGCGACTTAAAATATACATTATTACTATCATTATTATTATTATTATTATTATTAAAAAATGTTGAGATGCGGTTGTTTACCTTGAAAGGGCAGTAATTTTTAATGAACAGAAATAAAACCTCACTAGCTGTACCCTTAATTATCTTCGCATCACATGATTAGGTATACTTATCGAATGCTTTGTTTTTGCTTTTAATGCATATTTGTATTAAAACATTTCTTGTGTTTTTGTCATTATTAACCACTTTTAGGGAATACAGTATCATAATATCTTTCTATACAAGTATGTCAACAACAAAAAGAGCAGTGAAACTGGCTTCAAGAACAATATGTACTATTTACCTGATAATATAGCCACATATACGCATGGGAAGTATACTATCACTTATAATCCTAGAAAACTAAAAGCATTCGAGCAGTTCAAATGTTGGCCATTACCTTTGTCCCAATAGTCGAATATCTTTACAATAAATGACTTTGTAACTATCATCAATTTGTTTATAAATCTATTTTTGATAAAATATTTACAATTCAAACCATTACATTATTTTTTATTCACCAGAAAAATCAGGTAAAATATCGCAGCAATAAATTTTGTGACGACAGTAATGGGCGTATAGGGATGTAAATTAGTTAGGCTGAGCTTCAGTGATCTGAAATGGACCAACACAAACGTCAATGGAAAATGTTATTGTCGATGAAATTCATTAAAGGTAAGAATTGCCGTCAAATACATCATTAATTTGAGAGCAATTTTGGTAGAAGCAGCAAATGACATAGTTATTCTATTAATTTATTTGTAAAATTTGTAAGTGAAATAACAATTGCAATATCTTTAGATGGAAATTCTCTTATCATATATATATATATATATATATATATATA
>CABFPE010000177.1:711651-733110 GCA_900660155.1 Hofstenia miamia | reverse complement strand
ATATATATATATATATATATATATATTATTTTGAAACACACTCTTGATCGAATTAATTAACAACGAGTGTGTAGGTTGCAGTTTCTGAAGGTGTGATATATTATATGTACATATGCTGGGACGAAGTACTCATGCACACTGGCTAGAAAACCCTTCATGCAGTTTCCTAATGTGTTTTGCCACCATCAAAGAATTTATATTTATTATTGTCTCATTTTGACTGAAATATACAAATAACATAAATCTACATTTAGAGATTTGATTCGAATTTTGACCCATTGTTTATTATTTTGTTTGGTGATAATAACTTTCTCCCAGAAGGCATTCCTAATAACGGTATAATAACACATAAATTATTGCTGTCGATTTCCCAAGTGCCGATAAGACGCAAATTGTAATGGCAGCATTAATCTTTTCAATGATGCCAAATTTCAAAATAGTTTGAAGCCTTCACAGATGATTCCCTAAAACGTAGAACCATTAAAAATTTGAAACCGCAAAGTATATGAATTATGTGCAGCAATTGGGGAAAAATGAATTTTGTATTGGTTTTAGTAATTTTCCCAATATATAAACCTAATAATTTAACAAATGACAGTTCTCATCCGATTAACAATTTTCTGCTTTGTGAATTATAGTGCAAACAATGTTTCCGCAGCATCAACTCAATACAACTTCATATTAATAGGGCAAGAACAAGGTATTTCTGTATACTAGTTGTCCAATGAATTTTCACACGCAAGTTCAGCGTGTTATCTGTCAAATGGTGACTCAAGTTGGTTCAGAAAGATAAAGCAGTAATTTATTAAGCATTACCATTGGATTAATGCAAAATAAAAGAATAATAATATCTAAATTATGCTATCGCAGAACGCAGACGTCAATTTAGTTGGAAATCACCTGCCAGGCTTAAGAAATCATGCATTTCGTTCTATCATAAAGCTGTATTCATATTTGAAAAATGCTCATTTAACCCCTGGACCCCTATTCGATACCACAAACAATTAATATCTTATACTATACAAACTGAACAGAGAATTGTAGAAACTCTACATAAATTGATGGACCCAAATACGTGTTTATATTAAAAATTCTTTAATTCTTAATTGCAGTAAAGGCAACGTTATTCACTCATGGTTGACACAAAATAACAACTTTATCTGTATGTTCACTTCAAAGGAAATCTTCAGTCTCAAAACGGCAAAAATCAATAACTTGTAAATACTGATGTTAAGCTTTCGTGGTAGCATAGAACTTGGTTAAAGAATCGAATCAATATAAGAGATAAACGCTTATTCCAGGTTTTCTTCAAACATTTTATTAAATTGATGTGCTTTCAAAAATTATAACCCATCGGAGATACTTGTATGCCTGGTTAAAAATTAATAATTAAATAAATTATGTTCAGATATAGAGCGATGTTAATAGTGCTCTTATATCTTTTTAGCCCTCATAAATGGTACATTATAATGCACCGGAATTGCATGGCTCCCACATTGCAATTGTATATCTATGTTTTTATTTGTATATGATATCTTTTTTGCTTCAATTGATATTGCGTGATAAATAATTATGGAATATATGAGATCCCAGAGATCAGAAATGATTGCACTATGCCAATAAAATGCAAAAGAAAACACCAAAAGAAATTTACAATTTCAATTCCAACCTTTAAAGATTAAAGGTTGGTTTTGGGGAAAGATGAGTTATGAGAACAAAAGGAATTAATCAGAGTTCAAGTATCATTGACATAATTGTCAAAGTGAAATGCGCCTTCTAAGGATTCACTCACAAAATTAATACATGACGATCTAAACGCTACGTCTTTTTAAGCTAGATTGAATTTGATATTGCGCAATGCTACTTCTTAATGAAATCTTAACCAAATCTTCTTAACTAAAATCTATTTTTAAATTTTGTGAAATACTACAAAATGAAATACATTTATTTAAATCTAAATTTAAATTTTTCAAATATTTATGTAAATGTATTTACTTTAAAATTATTAAGCGCTTCATCTGGAAATATAGTAGAGGCTTCACCTTGATAGCTCTTTAAATACTCTGGGTTTATTCTCCTTCATTGGACTTCTTATTCAAAGAAAATCAACGTTTTCTTGGAAAATAGAGCGTTTATATTGATATAAAATAAAGAAAAATATTTTGACACATCATGTATAAACTTGTAAATTTGCTGTTCCAACTGACATATAATTTATTGTAATATCTACATTCAAACGAATTCAAACAGACGATTGGCAATATAAACATTTGAAGTTAATGATTAACTTCTTTGATTTGGTTGTTAAATTATAAAAAAGTATAATTAACTGTAATATTTTTGAACTAGCGTGAAGCAGGTTGAACTATAGAAAATGTAATTTAATTAATTACTTATTTTATGTAAAAAATCCCTTTTCTCATTTTTCAATTCTTCCGAAAACACTCTTAATCCTAAAACAGTTTCTGTCAAAAGAATTTTTGTTATTATCTTATAAAAAGTGTTTTAGCTATAAAGAGATAATGAAGCTTTGTAATTTGTACATTCATAGGCTTTTGATGCTTAGATTCTCAATCTGTGCTTCCTCAAGTATGAAATTAAACCGTCTAATTAATTCTGACCTCAAATTCCTCAAAGACACAAACGAGATCTTTTAATTATAAAGGAAGGACAAGAATTTGATGAGCTGAGGTAACTGAAAATTATGAATTTTTCTATGAATATTAGGTTGTGCAACATCATACTCTGTGAAATAATTCTTCATGAGTTAGCTAGCAATTGTCAATTACTGAGAAACTTTATGTAAATTGCGTATCAACTCAAGGCTATTACAACTGCTATTTCCTGAAAAAAAATGTCGACATTAATTCTTGTTCAACATTTGCATATTCAGTGAGTTTCACAACATTTCATCTTTGGACATAGTATATGCAGTTTGCATTAAGGTTGTTTAATGTAAATAACAAATTTTGAAATAATTCAGCTGCATCGGGCTGTGTTATTTACAAATTATAGTTGAATGCAAACGTTAAGACAAACCTGTAGAATAGAAAATCCGAACTTTGACATTTATACACTTCTATATAGATAATTGAAAATTTCATAGAGAATCAGTGCCTGAAAAAGTGAAAAAATAGCATTGTTTCCGGAAATACAGATTTTGGGGATATTTTTTAAACCCTATATATATATATATATATATATATATATATATATATATATGTATATATATATATATATATATATATATATATATATAGTATACAAAACCACTTACATGTTCTCCACATAAATGCAACCAATAATGAAAGTGAAAGCCAATCGTACATTCAAATTCATAATTTGAAAATCTAGAAATGTACTCTTGTTACATCATTGTCATCGTTGACATTATCCATTGAGAGATAACCTCAGTTGACTATTAATTATTACACTTTTTGTGTGAAATACTGCTAACCAATCAGAGAGGAGCAGCGTTAAATATGAAAGCGGATCGATATAAGATACATGTTAGACTTTCTAGAGCAGACAGAATTAATTTAAATTACCAGTAATAAGAACAGGACGCGAAATTCACTTCCAAGAATTAATTCTATCCGTTGCATTTGGCAGAGAGGCACAAAATGTTTTTATGTTGAATTTATTGAGATTATTAAAATGTAAATTTTTTATATATTATACATCCTAGTGAAAAAAACTATATATTTACGCCTAATAGAATGAAAACAAATTATATTAATCTTTTAGAATAGTTCAATAAATCATTAATTAATTCAATTTTAATACTTACAATAATTCCAATTTGAAACTGTTATCAATGTATTCGCTACTTCCTTGTCCCTTTGCGGTAATACACGTGGCCATGATTACCAGTTGATGATAATGACAGAATCGAAATGAATTTTGGCGTAAAATAAATAATCGATGGAAATTGCTTTATTACATTACTAATTTTAACTGGTAAGCCTTGAAATCGCGTGTCTGAGGCGGTCGCAATGAATTCGCTTCATTTAATAAAGGGGATTTAGAGTTGCGATATTCGAAATCTCAGATTCTAATTTCTACTAATATAAATATCTTACCATAAAATTCTGCACTCCCTACGTATAATTTGAGATGGTTCTATTCCACTAATATAATAATTGTATCTTTTTAAGAATATTGAAAGCGTCAGGTTTTAGCTTAATGCAGACTAAATATATATAGTTTAACTATTTATTCCTGTTGATGTGAACAAAAATACCATTTTGGTTATTAATTCCGTATTTTGAACATGTCAATTTTATTTATAATCTTTTAACTATAATTTTAGAAGTCACCAGTTCTGACATATTTCTTATTACTTTTTCCATAGGTCTGTCTATAAACATCTACATCCGTACCTATATCCTGTTTTATATGGACCTTTAAAAATATCCTAAGAACTTTTTTTAGCCATCATTTAATCCAATTATGTTGTTGAAACACTCCACCGACTAGACTAAAACCTGGCGCCGATGCTGTTGGTCGGCGGCTGTGGCTCAGTCGGTCGGAATTAAAACAAAATCACAAATGTTTAAAAATTACATTTACAAAACATTTTGTTTACAATGCGTAAGTTCTTAGAAAATACGAGGGGAATTTCATTAAAATATTATTCACGCTAAGAGATTATAAATGCATCACTTGAAAACGTGAAAACTAATGTGTGATTCTTGCAACGTTATTCACGCCGTTGAAAATGATCAGCGGCAGGCTCCACCACCATCTTGAATTCTCTTCTGTGTTATTTAGAAACTTGTCCATAGATCTGGATCTGAAAATGAGATGCATGGATCTCGGGGATATTTCGTTGATCTAAAATGTTAGTTCAATACTAGGGTTCATTCGAGTAATTATAGGTAATTGCTGCTGAATTGGATGTAGCAGAGATCAGTATTGACAGTAATGCCATCAAAATTATCCTTGCATATGGAGATATGTTGTAAATATCTTAGGTTATCTAGTTTATACATTTTTAGGGATCAGCAGAATTCGTGTCAAATATGGGTACATTTTATACAAAACATTATAAGTAGCGTTTACAAATCACTGCTAATAAACTCACTAATGAGTTCTTCTCTATTTTCTTTTTACAATTGTTACTCCCAGCAAATTAATGAATTAGATTTAGAGCATGAAAAAGTATAGGATATTATTGCACAACGGGTGTAGTTTCTCTTAGTTTTATCAAAATGTATGCATTTTGCTATGGAAAATACCATTGTATTGGAGTTGGTTCGGCATACCGCCGAGCCTTACTCCTTTTGTTGTATTCCTTTATTTTATTCATGTCGCTGTTAAAGTATAACTGCTTTGCTTTGATTACTTGCTAGAAATCTTTTTAGTAATACGTGGATCGATGGAAATCACATCTTTCGATCCATAAGAATTCTATGGATCTGTACCCAGAAGAATCAATCTATTCCCAAGTCTCGATATTTGGGTAAATACGTTCGTTATGGTTAATATTTTATTCGATATCTACTATAAGAAAAAATATGAACATTTGAAGTGATTAAACGGCATGCCTCCGAAATAACTTTACGATTATAGATACTCGTACTTAATCACCAAATCAGCACAAAAACAATTGCCTTATCTGCATTTAAAATTTTTTAGCACATTGGAGTATCCCAAATAGTCTGTAACATCATATATCTTGTTAATTTGTTGATCACTGGTATTTGTGATTTTTATATTTCAGTGCATTTGGTTATTTCTTATATATTTAAAGCTGCAATCGAATTGAATCAGTCAGACATGACCTAAGTTTATTGCCAACTAAAGCTTTGGTTAGTTGAAAGAGCATCGTAAGCTAAATGGGTTTTTAAGGTACTGGTTTTTAGGTTTTTTTGTAACAATATTTTCTAGCATTGCTGTAAATATTTAAAAATATTTCTTTAATCAAACGTTGACTGTCTGATCCACATTTCGACTATTGGGCCAATTGCATCTCACACGCTCGCTATTCTAATATAGAAGCTATATAAATATACACGTGGTCATTTATTTGTTGTTTCAGAAAAAATAGAATTAGACATACTATGTTAGGGCAACAATTTTCAATTGATGAAATACTTATGAAATGCGGTTGCAGTAATTGTCACTCTCTCATGGGATGATATTCTTCTCTCACATGTCAATCTCACCACATCCTATGCCATCTCATTGTTCCATGTGTCAGTAGGTTATCCCATGGTTATCTCATATTATTGTTATTATATGATGCATCAATGCAAATTTAGTATTGAAAACTATTCAGGCTTGTTTATGTCTACGCATTGCGTCGTGTGAATGGCGAAATTAATATTGCTGACATTCTGCTGAGATTGGTAATGTCACTCTATTTTTTGTTTTGAAAATTATTTTTAAATGTCAGCGACCTAAAAAGCGCTTTAATGTCCCTTACCCATACCTTTGCATATTGTAGTGGTAATGTCATTTTCATATAACAGCTTAAATTCATTGTTTGCTGTATAATTTTATATAAATGTGTATTTTGATAAATTTATTGCCGTGACAAATTCTTGAAATAATAAGCTCCTATCCAGATCCAGATGACGGTCAATTACGGGGAACATGCGGACAGATTAATAATAATAATAAACTTCATTTAAGTTTACACTGCAGCAAACTGCAGAATAACCTACTAAGCTAAAAAAATTATAGTCCGTAATAGAGAAGCAGCGATCAGGAAATTGCATTTGATGAGAATAATTTTGGTGGATTATTTTTTCTTAACTTTGATAAAACACATCCAATTTTTTTTTACTACTGAATTGTCTTAATGTAAGTTTGAGACTTTTAAATTCTTAGATATAAAAAGTTGTAGTATTTGTTAATTTTAAAAATATAAAATTCTTTATTAATATGTTTATAACGCTTCTTATTATCCTGTATGCCTATACACTTGTATAACATAAATTAAAATAGAATTTGCTAATGGCTTCAATATCATCTTGATTCAAAATTATTTTTTACATTTTATATGAATTTTTTATTTTTACATACATTTCTTTTTGATTTTCATAAACTTTAGCAACATGTTGAAAATTGCCCCATTTCTCCAACCTAGATTCGCTTGAAAAACAATGATAATCTCTGAAAATTTTTGACATAAGAGAAATAAATAGCTTACCTTCATATTTACAAATTTTAATTAAAATTTTGGCAGTATAACGTCGCAACGCTCAAGACAACACCCCATTGATATTATATTTTTACATTGATATATTAAAAATTCATATTCTGTAAGTTATTTTGAATTTCAGTTAAAGCCATGCTTATTGTCGTTGTTTGCATAAAAATGTTCGTGTAAATCCATTTGAAAGTAATCGCATTTTTAAAAAAATGCTCCTATTGAAACACTAAGATAAAGGTTTAAGTTAACTAATATTTTATTAAAAACTGTAAAGTTACAGTGATGCATATATATATATATATAATGTACAATCAATAACAGGTACGTTTGACAAGCACCGATCTCATGAACTCCTTGACCAAGCATTCGTTGCAGGTTGCAGCGTAATTATAATGTGTAATAAATATCACTACCAATACAACATGCTTCACTTCAACTTTTAAGTCAAGTGAATATTTGACGAGAATCAATAGGGCATCCAAAAAACTGGGGTAGTTTTTTTCTGTATTAATTGCTTGGACTGACATATTCTTGAGCTACATCCTTTTCTTTAGAGTTATCTTCTCGTTCTACTGTAGGAAGTTCTTCAGTTTGTAGAGGTATATCATCGAAATCACTAAAATAGATGGCATGCTTTGGAAGTTCAGGATGGCTTCCCAAATGAATCAAATGGCATCTATTCCTTCGAATAATGTTATTATTTATCTCCTTATCATGTAAGACCTGGGAGCTTTAGCTTTCCCAATTATTGTTCTAATTGCATTGCCTAATAATACAACACGATTTAGTTCTTGTAATTTACGTCTTTGTCGATTGTTAGACTTTTCAGGTGATAATCTATATTTTCTTTCGTTTTTTTTAAATTCAGTTTGCGAAACTACTTTTGGTATGAGTGCACTCCTTGTCATAAGTACATTTGAACGTAGGCACCGGCTAAAGAATAGTTGATATCTAGACCATGTGCAAAAGTCCTAAATTCAGCAGAGCCAAAGGGATTGTTGTTTGCGACAATCTCATGTGGAATTCCATTTTGTGAGAAGATGTCTTTTAATTTTCAATTACTGCACTTGCATTATTTTCATGTATCTGATAACTTTGCAGATATCTGGAGTGGTAGTCCACACATATAAGAAATGCTTTGTGTGAAACTTCTGCAATATCGATCGCAATTTTTTGAAAAGAAAATCGTGCTCTTTCATGGGGTATTAATGGTACTTCTGATTTTGATCTTGGTGTATTTTACACGTAGAGCATTTTGTTACGAAAGTTTCTATATCAGTAGACATTCGCGAGCACCATACAAACTGCCTTGCAAACAGCGTTGTTTTTATTATACGATTTGTGCTCCACGTACAGCTTCAATCATTTGTTGGCGCCACGGAATTGGCATATAGACATTGCAACAACGCATGAGGATGTTGTCCTTGATGTGCAGCTCATGTTTAATTTTCGCCAAGTTCTTCTGTTCATTTGAGGTGAGAAGTTTTGGATTGGGCCTATATTGTTCTAATATACCCATCACATTAATTGAATCGGAATCATTTGACAATTCTTTGCGAACAGAATAGAATAGAATTTCTTATTAAATGTAGTACATTTGCATTATTATACACCTCAACAAAAGCTGCTAATACTACACTTAATGCGTCAATAACAACATTAAAAATACACAAAACTATAAAAACATAGTAACAAAAAACATGGATTCAGAATTATCAGTTTACCCAGTTTATTTTAAAAAACTGGAATCCTTTCCATGATGTAGAACCTATTTTAGGAATATATTGTTTATGGAGGTAGTTATTAATTTGATTTTTAAATTTAATTCGCTTTTTGATTCGCTTTATTTCAATTGGTAAGTTACTCCATAGATCAACTGCTGAGTTTAAAAATGAATTTTTAAGAAAATTCTTCTTGAATTTCACTGTCCTGAATTTGGATGTCCTCGAATGATAAGTTGAACACGCATATAGAGGAAATTGCAGTTTACTGTAAGGTGAGCGCTGGTTTGAGATATCCCAAAATTTTATTAATGAAAAGTATCTTATGAAATATGAATCATCATTAATACAATATAAACATTTTTCATTTGTAGTAGAATAATTTTCTTCACAAACTTTAGCTGCCCATTTGATTTGTGAATCAATATTTATTTATTAATGACTGGTTTATGTTATTAAATAAGACATTACAGTATCTGTAATGACTTAACTTAATACTAGAGAGTTAACTAACATTAATTTCATTTTTGCATTTATAAAATTGCCTACATGCGCAATAGTTTTAATTCCCATTGCCATTTTGCGTAACACTATGCGTATGTGATTTGAATAGTTTAATTTATTGTCAATTGTTACTCCAAGATATTGGAATGTTTCAACTTTAGTAATTTTTGACCCGAACAATTTAAAATATGTGATCGATGATCTTTATTAAAATGAGACATAACACACATTTCTGTTTTAGTGGAATTTACAGTTAAATTCTGAAAATTGAAATATCTTAGCAATTGAGATAGATTTTTTTCTAATTTACTAATCGACGTTTCTATTTGATAATCATATGTGTATATACATGTACCGTCAGCATACTGTACTATTCCACAATCATTGCTTAAACTGCAATTTAAATCATTAACATACAATGGAAAGAACAAGGGTCCTAAAATCGTACCTTGTGGAACACCTTTGTAAGTTTCACCCCAGTTAGAAAATATACTATTTACTTTGACTCTTTGAAATCGATCACTTAAGTAGCATCTTATTAAATTTATACTATTTGAATCGAAACCAATATATTCTAGTTTTCTAAGAAGAATCTGATAATCAATGGAGTCAAATGCTTTGGACAAGTCGACAGAAGCAATTGTGACAAAAAGATTATTATCAAGATAAGATCTCTAATTTTCAGTAGCGTAAAGTAAGGCATCAGAGATGGAGTGACCGAATTGAGTAGTCGAAAGAATCGAGTTGTTATAGAGATAAGTGTTAATTTGGTCAAATATTAGTTTTTCGAACATTTTTGCAAAAGGCGAGATAATTGATATTTGATATGGGCTGGTAATTGCAACATCTTAAAGGGTTATCTTTTTTATATATGGGAGTAACATTAGCTAATTTTAATATTGATGGAAAAGTATTTAGTTTTATGCAGTGATTGATGATGTGACAAAAAGGACTAAGAATGAATTTTGCACAATCTTTAATACACCTTGCCGGTATTTCGGAAGGTCCGCTTAATTTACTGACCTTTAGCTTAGCTATAGCTTTAAGAACACACAAATCTGAATGAAAAAGAATTTTGGGGAACTTTGTACATAGATTTTTCAGGTATCAAGAGCAACGAAGGTCCCAGGTATTTGCCTAGGTTAATGAATTGATCATTGAATTCATTAGCAATATCTTTGGGTTTGGTTAATATTGCTCCATTAGTATTTTCAATAAAATACAATTGTTGAGCATGACCTTTATTCCTATTCATTGCGTTGTTGATAAAGTCCTATTTTCGTTTAGAGTCATTTATTCTACTAAATAGTGATTTCATGTAGCGGTTTTGTGCTGCTCTTAATTCAATATTGGATTTATTCCTTGCAATCTTATATAGCCTGTAGTTGTCAACAGTTTTATTTTGTATGTAGGTTTTGTAAGCCTGGTTTTTGAATTTGACAAGTTTTTTTATATTGGGAGTTAGCCAGGAATAGCGCGTGATTTGATAAATAGAACTTTTGTGTTTAGACAAAACTTTCTTAGTTGGACGTATAAGTTTTCATAAGTGGTGAGTGAATGTATAAATGAATTAAACATAAAGTTTACATCTTCAGATAGAAAGACTCTATTCCAATATTCATTTTCTAAGCAAGTTTTTAGAATTTTTATTCAATTCTGGGTCTCTTTCACGAATCTCAACCCCAGTTCTTTCGTTTGTATTCTCCATATTGATATATGAAAAGCAAGTAATGATACAATGATCAGAATAGGGACACTCATTGCAAGCATACTTGTAGTGGTTAATATTTTCAACGAGAAAGAAATCAATTAATTTTGAAGATTTGTTATTCAGTCTTGTCGGTATATTGGAATTAATTGTGTTAAGATCAACAGCATCTAGTAAATAATTCAATTTATCTTTTTCAGCATTCTTCAGATAGTTGATATTCCAGTCGCCCATCATCATTAATGGCTTGTTTTCTTTTAGAGAGCATTTTAATTCGTTTTCAATTTCTGTAATAAATTCGTTAATCTGATTTTTACTGGGATAGTAAGAGATATTAATTAGTTGATGAATGTTGTTTGCGGAATGCATATTTTGATCCATAGACTCTCAAAATTTCTCATCAATCTTAAATTGGGTCGATTTCTTTGCTTAAATTGTTTTAGAATTAACAACATCACTTCACCTCCTTTATATTTATTGGCAAGATTTAGATCCCTGTCACAACGAAATAATTCATAGCCGCTAGGTTTCCAAGTGATGTCCGAGTCTATGTCAGTTAGCCAGGTTTCAGAGATCCCTAAGATTGAGTTTTTCCCAATTTGGTGTACTAGTTCATTGTATGAAGATAGCTTATTAGTAAGATTTTGGATGTTGAGATGAACATATTTAATTGGAGCAGTAGATAAACTCATCATGCTACAATAATCGCTGTATGTGTTAATCTTGGACATATTCGGCCCGGGGTTTCCCGATGTATTAATGGAATGTACTGCTATATGAATTTTTTCTCAAGATCACTTTTTTCTTTGTGCAGCAGTTTAAATCTTGATAGTGTGTCAGCGAGAAACATCAGTTTTCCTGGTTTATATTGGATTTGCATTGACGGGTACTTTTGGAGTATTACAAAAAGTCGTTGAACTCTCGAAGATATGTTGATAATGGCTTGTGTTGCAAACTCTTAAGCGGTTTGGGGTCGGATTCAATGGTTACAGATCTTCCGTACGTGTATTGATGGAAATGCGTACTTGCATAAGTAATAGCTAACAATTCCTTTTCTATTTGCGAGTAGTTTTCTTCGGTCTTGGTAATCGATCTTGCTGCATAGGCTACTGGTCTGTTTTCCTGGATTAGACAGGCTCCAAAAGCTGACTTTGATGCATCAGTTTATAAGGTTACAGGGAACGTATTATTAAGATGCTTTAGAACTGGGTCTGACGTTAGATGTTCGATCAAGCGATTAATGGCACTCTCTTGTTGTTGATCCCATGAAAAAGGTGAACCTTTCTTTAACAAGTATCTTAATGGAGTAGTTATTTCTGCGTAATGTGGTATAAATTCGGATAGATAGTTAATCATACGCAGAAGTCTTTGTAGAGATTGCTTGTAACTTGGTTTTGCATACTTCTTGATCACTTCAGTCTTTGTTTGGTCAGAATGAAATCCGCGATCACTTATATGAAATCACACGTACTTAACTTTACTTTTCATTAACTGGATTTTTCGTTTATTGAACTTGATATTTCTTTCCAATGCGTATTTATGTTAATACTGCTTTGTGTTTCAACATGCTCTTCTTTCGTAGCAGTTGCAATACAACTGTCGTAATGTATAGCTATGAAATTTTCAATATTGTGAATTCCTTATCGATCATACTTTGTGACTTGTCAGATGCTGATGCCAATCCAAAAGGTAATCTGTTCCAGCAATACCGACCAAAGGATGTAATATGCAGAATTGGAATTAAGTGAGTTGTTGCGGATTCAGGCTGGGCAGGGATTTGCCTAAATTTTCTGATTAGCGTTATTAAAGTCTAAGACGGTAAGAAATATCTACAGATCACCCTACTACAAAACGAAAGAAGTGTTTGCTATTGAAATTAGGAACAGTTAACAGTGCATCAGCCTGTATTCGAAACTTGCAGCATCCATTGCTCTAAGGAACAATAAGTGTGTTAGCCAGCCTAATAATGGTTACATCGGTGAGGTGCAGGGAAAAATAATTCATTGTTAGTAATTGATAACATAAACATTTATTATGCTTGTTCCGTTCGTTAGGTTAAAATGATATATATATATATATATATAATAGTTCCCCTCCTCATCGAAAAAGCTGGGTGCGCCCCTGTTGATCTCCATAACCAGTAAGCTTGCCATTTAATGGATACATTTGAAATTTTCTCTTTGTCTTTAACTCAATTTCTTTAAGAAGTTTTTTTTGTTGTACTACATTACACTGAGCTCGCGCGTGTCGACTTTGATGTTAAGTGGATAATTTTGAATTAAAATTGTAGTTGTAATGTCCTTTTTTAGAAGTTTTTGGCCTAAACTAATGAATCGCATCACATTCATAGTTTTATTGACTTGTAGTCTCTTCTTGTTCATCCAGATGGTCTAATTCTTTATCTTTGTGGTAACGATATGAATTTCTCTGAAGGTGGACTCGACACTTAATTGCAAAATGGTTTGACTTGCCACATTTATTGCAATTTTTCCAAATGCAGGACAGTTTCGGGGTGCGTGTTTTCTTTCGCATTGCCTATATTCAAACTGCTGAAGCTGATTGCTGACAGTGTATTGATTCTTACGTCGTCGAATTGCATCAATCTGCTGTTTGATGTTGATCTCTTCCTCGTCATTTCTTAATTGTTTTAAATGCTCAGTGTTTTCACGGCAAACTTGAGTTGTTTTGTGAAGATTAATTTAGGGTTCCCTTAAAAGTCTTTCTTGAAGACGCATATCTTGTACCGAGAATATAATCCTGTTTCTAATAAGGCGGTCTTCCAGTTGTTCGAAGTTACAACACTTTGCATGGGTTCTTAGAATGTACGTAATGATCGATGTTTAGTTCTGATTTTGCTAACTTTAAAAACTGATATCGTTCAAACACATCGTTGGTCCCTATTTTGAAGTAATCATTGAACTTTGACAACATCAATGAATTTGCTTTTGGCTTCTGTTACTGACCAGAAGAAGTTTGTGAACATTTCGTGAACAGCATCTCCAAGGCAACAATTCAAAATTTATAAGGTTTTTAATCTGCTTCAATAGCCTCCATAAATAACATGAAATTTCGATTTCATTTTATCCTCTCTGTAGCTGTTTGGACAATCAATATGAAGTGGAAAGGGTTTTAGCGTTTCAACAGCCATAATCTCTTTCACCATGTAAAATAAAGGTTTAAGTTAACTAATATTATACTAAGAACTGTAAAGTTACAGTGATGCATATATATATATATATATATTTATATATATATATATATATATATATATATATATATATATATATATATATATATATAGTATACAAAACCACTTACATGTTCTCCACATAAATGCAACCAATAATGAAAGTGAAAGCCAATCGTACATTCAAATTCATAATTTGAAAATCTAGAAATGTACTCTTGTTACATCATTGTCATCGTTGACATTATCCATTGAGAGATAACCTCAGTTGACTATTAATTATTACACTTTTTGTGTGAAATACTGCTAACCAATCAGAGAGGAGCAGCGTTAAATATGAAAGCGGATCGATATAAGATACATGTTAGACTTTCTAGAGCAGACAGAATTAATTTAAATTACCAGTAATAAGAACAGGACGCGAAATTCACTTCCAAGAATTAATTCTATCCGTTGCATTTGGCAGAGAGGCACAAAATGTTTTTATGTTGAATTTATTGAGATTATTAAAATGTAAATTTTTTATATATATATACATCCTAGTGAAAAAACTATATATTTACGCCTAATAGAATGAAAACAAATTATATTAATCTTTTAGAATAGTTCAATAAATCATTAATTAATTCAATTTTAATACTTACAATAATTCCAATTTGAAACTGTTATCAATGTATTCGCTACTTCCTTGTCCCTTTGCGGTAATACACGTGGCCATGATTACCAGTTGATGATAATGACAGAATCGAAATGAATTTTGGCGTAAAATAAATAATCGATGGAAATTGCTTTATTACATTACTAATTTTAACTGGTAAGCCTTGAAATCGCGTGTCTGAGGCGGTCGCAATGAATTCGCTTCATTTAATAAAGGGGATTTAGAGTTGCGATATTCGAAATCTCAGATTCTAATTTCTACTAATATAAATATCTTACCATAAAATTCTGCACTCCCTACGTATAATTTGAGATGGTTCTATTCCACTAATATAATAATTGTATCTTTTTAAGAATATTGAAAGCGTCAGGTTTTAGCTTAATGCAGACTAAATATATATAGTTTAACTATTTATTCCTGTTGATGTGAACAAAAATACCATTTTGGTTATTAATTCCGTATTTTGAACATGTCAATTTTATTTATAATCTTTTAACTATAATTTTAGAAGTCACCAGTTCTGACATATTTCTTATTACTTTTTCCATAGGTCTGTCTATAAACATCTACATCCGTACCTATATCCTGTTTTATATGGACCTTTAAAAATATCCTAAGAACTTTTTTTAGCCATCATTTAATCCAATTATGTTGTTGAAACACTCCACCGACTAGACTAAAACCTGGCGCCGATGCTGTTGGTCGGCGGCTGTGGCTCAGTCGGTCGGAATTAAAACAAAATCACAAATGTTTAAAAATTACATTTACAAAACATTTTGTTTACAATGCGTAAGTTCTTAGAAAATACGAGGGGAATTTCATTAAAATATTATTCACGCTAAGAGATTATAAATGCATCACTTGAAAACGTGAAAACTAATGTGTGATTCTTGCAACGTTATTCACGCCGTTGAAAATGATCAGCGGCAGGCTCCACCACCATCTTGAATTCTCTTCTGTGTTATTTAGAAACTTGTCCATAGATCTGGATCTGAAAATGAGATGCATGGATCTCGGGGATATTTCGTTGATCTAAAATGTTAGTTCAATACTAGGGTTCATTCGAGTAATTATAGGTAATTGCTGCTGAATTGGATGTAGCAGAGATCAGTATTGACAGTAATGCCATCAAAATTATCCTTGCATATGGAGATATGTTGTAAATATCTTAGGTTATCTAGTTTATACATTTTTAGGGATCAGCAGAATTCGTGTCAAATATGGGTACATTTTATACAAAACATTATAAGTAGCGTTTACAAATCACTGCTAATAAACTCACTAATGAGTTCTTCTCTATTTTCTTTTTACAATTGTTACTCCCAGCAAATTAATGAATTAGATTTAGAGCATGAAAAAGTATAGGATATTATTGCACAACGGGTGTAGTTTCTCTTAGTTTTATCAAAATGTATGCATTTTGCTATGGAAAATACCATTGTATTGGAGTTGGTTCGGCATACCGCCGAGCCTTACTCCTTTTGTTGTATTCCTTTATTTTATTCATGTCGCTGTTAAAGTATAACTGCTTTGCTTTGATTACTTGCTAGAAATCTTTTTAGTAATACGTGGATCGATGGAAATCACATCTTTCGATCCATAAGAATTCTATGGATCTGTACCCAGAAGAATCAATCTATTCCCAAGTCTCGATATTTGGGTAAATACGTTCGTTATGGTTAATATTTTATTCGATATCTACTATAAGAAAAAATATGAACATTTGAAGTGATTAAACGGCATGCCTCCGAAATAACTTTACGATTATAGATACTCGTACTTAATCACCAAATCAGCACAAAAACAATTGCCTTATCTGCATTTAAAATTTTTTAGCACATTGGAGTATCCCAAATAGTCTGTAACATCATATATCTTGTTAATTTGTTGATCACTGGTATTTGTGATTTTTATATTTCAGTGCATTTGGTTATTTCTTATATATTTAAAGCTGCAATCGAATTGAATCAGTCAGACATGACCTAAGTTTATTGCCAACTAAAGCTTTGGTTAGTTGAAAGAGCATCGTAAGCTAAATGGGTTTTTAAGGTACTGGTTTTTAGGTTTTTTTGTAACAATATTTTCTAGCATTGCTGTAAATATTTAAAAATATTTCTTTAATCAAACGTTGACTGTCTGATCCACATTTCGACTATTGGGCCAATTGCATCTCACACGCTCGCTATTCTAATATAGAAGCTATATAAATATACACGTGGTCATTTATTTGTTGTTTCAGAAAAAATAGAATTAGACATACTATGTTAGGGCAACAATTTTCAATTGATGAAATACTTATGAAATGCGGTTGCAGTAATTGTCACTCTCTCATGGGATGATATTCTTCTCTCACATGTCAATCTCACCACATCCTATGCCATCTCATTGTTCCATGTGTCAGTAGGTTATCCCATGGTTATCTCATATTATTGTTATTATATGATGCATCAATGCAAATTTAGTATTGAAAACTATTCAGGCTTGTTTATGTCTACGCATTGCGTCGTGTGAATGGCGAAATTAATATTGCTGACATTCTGCTGAGATTGGTAATGTCACTCTATTTTTTGTTTTGAAAATTATTTTTAAATGTCAGCGACCTAAAAAGCGCTTTAATGTCCCTTACCCATACCTTTGCATATTGTAGTGGTAATGTCATTTTCATATAACAGCTTAAATTCATTGTTTGCTGTATAATTTTATATAAATGTGTATTTTGATAAATTTATTGCCGTGACAAATTCTTGAAATAATAAGCTCCTATCCAGATCCAGATGACGGTCAATTACGGGGAACATGCGGACAGATTAATAATAATAATAAACTTCATTTAAGTTTACACTGCAGCAAACTGCAGAATAACCTACTAAGCTAAAAAAATTATAGTCCGTAATAGAGAAGCAGCGATCAGGAAATTGCATTTGATGAGAATAATTTTGGTGGATTATTTTTTCTTAACTTTGATAAAACACATCCAATTTTTTTTTACTACTGAATTGTCTTAATGTAAGTTTGAGACTTTTAAATTCTTAGATATAAAAAGTTGTAGTATTTGTTAATTTTAAAAATATAAAATTCTTTATTAATATGTTTATAACGCTTCTTATTATCCTGTATGCCTATACACTTGTATAACATAAATTAAAATAGAATTTGCTAATGGCTTCAATATCATCTTGATTCAAAATTATTTTTTACATTTTATATGAATTTTTTATTTTTACATACATTTCTTTTTGATTTTCATAAACTTTAGCAACATGTTGAAAATTGCCCCATTTCTCCAACCTAGATTCGCTTGAAAAACAATGATAATCTCTGAAAATTTTTGACATAAGAGAAATAAATAGCTTACCTTCATATTTACAAATTTTAATTAAAATTTTGGCAGTATAACGTCGCAACGCTCAAGACAACACCCCATTGATATTATATTTTTACATTGATATATTAAAAATTCATATTCTGTAAGTTATTTTGAATTTCAGTTAAAGCCATGCTTATTGTCGTTGTTTGCATAAAAATGTTCGTGTAAATCCATTTGAAAGTAATCGCATTTTTAAAAAAATGCTCCTATTGAAACACTAAGATAAAGGTTTAAGTTAACTAATATTTTATTAAAAACTGTAAAGTTACAGTGATGCATATATATATATATATAATGTACAATCAATAACAGGTACGTTTGACAAGCACCGATCTCATGAACTCCTTGACCAAGCATTCGTTGCAGGTTGCAGCGTAATTATAATGTGTAATAAATATCACTACCAATACAACATGCTTCACTTCAACTTTTAAGTCAAGTGAATATTTGACGAGAATCAATAGGGCATCCAAAAAACTGGGGTAGTTTTTTTCTGTATTAATTGCTTGGACTGACATATTCTTGAGCTACATCCTTTTCTTTAGAGTTATCTTCTCGTTCTACTGTAGGAAGTTCTTCAGTTTGTAGAGGTATATCATCGAAATCACTAAAATAGATGGCATGCTTTGGAAGTTCAGGATGGCTTCCCAAATGAATCAAATGGCATCTATTCCTTCGAATAATGTTATTATTTATCTCCTTATCATGTAAGACCTGGGAGCTTTAGCTTTCCCAATTATTGTTCTAATTGCATTGCCTAATAATACAACACGATTTAGTTCTTGTAATTTACGTCTTTGTCGATTGTTAGACTTTTCAGGTGATAATCTATATTTTCTTTCGTTTTTTTTAAATTCAGTTTGCGAAACTACTTTTGGTATGAGTGCACTCCTTGTCATAAGTACATTTGAACGTAGGCACCGGCTAAAGAATAGTTGATATCTAGACCATGTGCAAAAGTCCTAAATTCAGCAGAGCCAAAGGGATTGTTGTTTGCGACAATCTCATGTGGAATTCCATTTTGTGAGAAGATGTCTTTTAATTTTCAATTACTGCACTTGCATTATTTTCATGTATCTGATAACTTTGCAGATATCTGGAGTGGTAGTCCACACATATAAGAAATGCTTTGTGTGAAACTTCTGCAATATCGATCGCAATTTTTTGAAAAGAAAATCGTGCTCTTTCATGGGGTATTAATGGTACTTCTGATTTTGATCTTGGTGTATTTTACACGTAGAGCATTTTGTTACGAAAGTTTCTATATCAGTAGACATTCGCGAGCACCATACAAACTGCCTTGCAAACAGCGTTGTTTTTATTATACGATTTGTGCTCCACGTACAGCTTCAATCATTTGTTGGCGCCACGGAATTGGCATATAGACATTGCAACAACGCATGAGGATGTTGTCCTTGATGTGCAGCTCATGTTTAATTTTCGCCAAGTTCTTCTGTTCATTTGAGGTGAGAAGTTTTGGATTGGGCCTATATTGTTCTAATATACCCATCACATTAATTGAATCGGAATCATTTGACAATTCTTTGCGAACAGAATAGAATAGAATTTCTTATTAAATGTAGTACATTTGCATTATTATACACCTCAACAAAAGCTGCTAATACTACACTTAATGCGTCAATAACAACATTAAAAATACACAAAACTATAAAAACATAGTAACAAAAAACATGGATTCAGAATTATCAGTTTACCCAGTTTATTTTAAAAAACTGGAATCCTTTCCATGATGTAGAACCTATTTTAGGAATATATTGTTTATGGAGGTAGTTATTAATTTGATTTTTAAATTTAATTCGCTTTTTGATTCGCTTTATTTCAATTGGTAAGTTACTCCATAGATCAACTGCTGAGTTTAAAAATGAATTTTTAAGAAAATTCTTCTTGAATTTCACTGTCCTGAATTTGGATGTCCTCGAATGATAAGTTGAACACGCATATAGAGGAAATTGCAGTTTACTGTAAGGTGAGCGCTGGTTTGAGATATCCCAAAATTTTATTAATGAAAAGTATCTTATGAAATATGAATCATCATTAATACAATATAAACATTTTTCATTTGTAGTAGAATAATTTTCTTCACAAACTTTAGCTGCCCATTTGATTTGTGAATCAATATTTATTTATTAATGACTGGTTTATGTTATTAAATAAGACATTACAGTATCTGTAATGACTTAACTTAATACTAGAGAGTTAACTAACATTAATTTCATTTTTGCATTTATAAAATTGCCTACATGCGCAATAGTTTTAATTCCCATTGCCATTTTGCGTAACACTATGCGTATGTGATTTGAATAGTTTAATTTATTGTCAATTGTTACTCCAAGATATTGGAATGTTTCAACTTTAGTAATTTTTGACCCGAACAATTTAAAATATGTGATCGATGATCTTTATTAAAATGAGACATAACACACATTTCTGTTTTAGTGGAATTTACAGTTAAATTCTGAAAATTGAAATATCTTAGCAATTGAGATAGATTTTTTTCTAATTTACTAATCGACGTTTCTATTTGATAATCATATGTGTATATACATGTACCGTCAGCATACTGTACTATTCCACAATCATTGCTTAAACTGCAATTTAAATCATTAACATACAATGGAAAGAACAAGGGTCCTAAAATCGTACCTTGTGGAACACCTTTGTAAGTTTCACCCCAGTTAGAAAATATACTATTTACTTTGACTCTTTGAAATCGATCACTTAAGTAGCATCTTATTAAATTTATACTATTTGAATCGAAACCAATATATTCTAGTTTTCTAAGAAGAATCTGATAATCAATGGAGTCAAATGCTTTGGACAAGTCGACAGAAGCAATTGTGACAAAAAGATTATTATCAAGATAAGATCTCTAATTTTCAGTAGCGTAAAGTAAGGCATCAGAGATGGAGTGACCGAATTGAGTAGTCGAAAGAATCGAGTTGTTATAGAGATAAGTGTTAATTTGGTCAAATATTAGTTTTTCGAACATTTTTGCAAAAGGCGAGATAATTGATATTTGATATGGGCTGGTAATTGCAACATCTTAAAGGGTTATCTTTTTTATATATGGGAGTAACATTAGCTAATTTTAATATTGATGGAAAAGTATTTAGTTTTATGCAGTGATTGAT
>CABFPE010000177.1:672676-703129 GCA_900660155.1 Hofstenia miamia | reverse complement strand
ATATATATATATATATATATATACATTATTTTGAAACACACTCTTGATCGAATTAATTAACAACGAGTGTGTAGGTTGCAGTTTCTGAAGGTGTGATATATTATATGTACATATGCTGGGACGAAGTACTCATGCACACTGGCTAGAAAACCCTTCATGCAGTTTCCTAATGTGTTTTGCCACCATCAAAGAATTTATATTTATTATTGTCTCATTTTGACTGAAATATACAAATAACATAAATCTACATTTAGAGATTTGATTCGAATTTTGACCCATTGTTTATTATTTTGTTTGGTGATAATAACTTTCTCCCAGAAGGCATTCCTAATAACGGTATAATAACACATAAATTATTGCTGTCGATTTCCCAAGTGCCGATAAGACGCAAATTGTAATGGCAGCATTAATCTTTTCAATGATGCCAAATTTCAAAATAGTTTGAAGCCTTCACAGATGATTCCCTAAAACGTAGAACCATTAAAAATTTGAAACCGCAAAGTATATGAATTATGTGCAGCAATTGGGGAAAAATGAATTTTGTATTGGTTTTAGTAATTTTCCCAATATATAAACCTAATAATTTAACAAATGACAGTTCTCATCCGATTAACAATTTTCTGCTTTGTGAATTATAGTGCAAACAATGTTTCCGCAGCATCAACTCAATACAACTTCATATTAATAGGGCAAGAACAAGGTATTTCTGTATACTAGTTGTCCAATGAATTTTCACACGCAAGTTCAGCGTGTTATCTGTCAAATGGTGACTCAAGTTGGTTCAGAAAGATAAAGCAGTAATTTATTAAGCATTACCATTGGATTAATGCAAAATAAAAGAATAATAATATCTAAATTATGCTATCGCAGAACGCAGACGTCAATTTAGTTGGAAATCACCTGCCAGGCTTAAGAAATCATGCATTTCGTTCTATCATAAAGCTGTATTCATATTTGAAAAATGCTCATTTAACCCCTGGACCCCTATTCGATACCACAAACAATTAATATCTTATACTATACAAACTGAACAGAGAATTGTAGAAACTCTACATAAATTGATGGACCCAAATACGTGTTTATATTAAAAATTCTTTAATTCTTAATTGCAGTAAAGGCAACGTTATTCACTCATGGTTGACACAAAATAACAACTTTATCTGTATGTTCACTTCAAAGGAAATCTTCAGTCTCAAAACGGCAAAAATCAATAACTTGTAAATACTGATGTTAAGCTTTCGTGGTAGCATAGAACTTGGTTAAAGAATCGAATCAATATAAGAGATAAACGCTTATTCCAGGTTTTCTTCAAACATTTTATTAAATTGATGTGCTTTCAAAAATTATAACCCATCGGAGATACTTGTATGCCTGGTTAAAAATTAATAATTAAATAAATTATGTTCAGATATAGAGCGATGTTAATAGTGCTCTTATATCTTTTTAGCCCTCATAAATGGTACATTATAATGCACCGGAATTGCATGGCTCCCACATTGCAATTGTATATCTATGTTTTTATTTGTATATGATATCTTTTTTGCTTCAATTGATATTGCGTGATAAATAATTATGGAATATATGAGATCCCAGAGATCAGAAATGATTGCACTATGCCAATAAAATGCAAAAGAAAACACCAAAAGAAATTTACAATTTCAATTCCAACCTTTAAAGATTAAAGGTTGGTTTTGGGGAAAGATGAGTTATGAGAACAAAAGGAATTAATCAGAGTTCAAGTATCATTGACATAATTGTCAAAGTGAAATGCGCCTTCTAAGGATTCACTCACAAAATTAATACATGACGATCTAAACGCTACGTCTTTTTAAGCTAGATTGAATTTGATATTGCGCAATGCTACTTCTTAATGAAATCTTAACCAAATCTTCTTAACTAAAATCTATTTTTAAATTTTGTGAAATACTACAAAATGAAATACATTTATTTAAATCTAAATTTAAATTTTTCAAATATTTATGTAAATGTATTTACTTTAAAATTATTAAGCGCTTCATCTGGAAATATAGTAGAGGCTTCACCTTGATAGCTCTTTAAATACTCTGGGTTTATTCTCCTTCATTGGACTTCTTATTCAAAGAAAATCAACGTTTTCTTGGAAAATAGAGCGTTTATATTGATATAAAATAAAGAAAAATATTTTGACACATCATGTATAAACTTGTAAATTTGCTGTTCCAACTGACATATAATTTATTGTAATATCTACATTCAAACGAATTCAAACAGACGATTGGCAATATAAACATTTGAAGTTAATGATTAACTTCTTTGATTTGGTTGTTAAATTATAAAAAAGTATAATTAACTGTAATATTTTTGAACTAGCGTGAAGCAGGTTGAACTATAGAAAATGTAATTTAATTAATTACTTATTTTATGTAAAAAATCCCTTTTCTCATTTTTCAATTCTTCCGAAAACACTCTTAATCCTAAAACAGTTTCTGTCAAAAGAATTTTTGTTATTATCTTATAAAAAGTGTTTTAGCTATAAAGAGATAATGAAGCTTTGTAATTTGTACATTCATAGGCTTTTGATGCTTAGATTCTCAATCTGTGCTTCCTCAAGTATGAAATTAAACCGTCTAATTAATTCTGACCTCAAATTCCTCAAAGACACAAACGAGATCTTTTAATTATAAAGGAAGGACAAGAATTTGATGAGCTGAGGTAACTGAAAATTATGAATTTTTCTATGAATATTAGGTTGTGCAACATCATACTCTGTGAAATAATTCTTCATGAGTTAGCTAGCAATTGTCAATTACTGAGAAACTTTATGTAAATTGCGTATCAACTCAAGGCTATTACAACTGCTATTTCCTGAAAAAAAATGTCGACATTAATTCTTGTTCAACATTTGCATATTCAGTGAGTTTCACAACATTTCATCTTTGGACATAGTATATGCAGTTTGCATTAAGGTTGTTTAATGTAAATAACAAATTTTGAAATAATTCAGCTGCATCGGGCTGTGTTATTTACAAATTATAGTTGAATGCAAACGTTAAGACAAACCTGTAGAATAGAAAATCCGAACTTTGACATTTATACACTTCTATATAGATAATTGAAAATTTCATAGAGAATCAGTGCCTGAAAAAGTGAAAAAATAGCATTGTTTCCGGAAATACAGATTTTGGGGATATTTTTTAAACCCTATATATATATATATATATATATATATATATATATATATATGTATATATATATATATATATATATATATATATATATAGTATACAAAACCACTTACATGTTCTCCACATAAATGCAACCAATAATGAAAGTGAAAGCCAATCGTACATTCAAATTCATAATTTGAAAATCTAGAAATGTACTCTTGTTACATCATTGTCATCGTTGACATTATCCATTGAGAGATAACCTCAGTTGACTATTAATTATTACACTTTTTGTGTGAAATACTGCTAACCAATCAGAGAGGAGCAGCGTTAAATATGAAAGCGGATCGATATAAGATACATGTTAGACTTTCTAGAGCAGACAGAATTAATTTAAATTACCAGTAATAAGAACAGGACGCGAAATTCACTTCCAAGAATTAATTCTATCCGTTGCATTTGGCAGAGAGGCACAAAATGTTTTTATGTTGAATTTATTGAGATTATTAAAATGTAAATTTTTTATATATTATACATCCTAGTGAAAAAAACTATATATTTACGCCTAATAGAATGAAAACAAATTATATTAATCTTTTAGAATAGTTCAATAAATCATTAATTAATTCAATTTTAATACTTACAATAATTCCAATTTGAAACTGTTATCAATGTATTCGCTACTTCCTTGTCCCTTTGCGGTAATACACGTGGCCATGATTACCAGTTGATGATAATGACAGAATCGAAATGAATTTTGGCGTAAAATAAATAATCGATGGAAATTGCTTTATTACATTACTAATTTTAACTGGTAAGCCTTGAAATCGCGTGTCTGAGGCGGTCGCAATGAATTCGCTTCATTTAATAAAGGGGATTTAGAGTTGCGATATTCGAAATCTCAGATTCTAATTTCTACTAATATAAATATCTTACCATAAAATTCTGCACTCCCTACGTATAATTTGAGATGGTTCTATTCCACTAATATAATAATTGTATCTTTTTAAGAATATTGAAAGCGTCAGGTTTTAGCTTAATGCAGACTAAATATATATAGTTTAACTATTTATTCCTGTTGATGTGAACAAAAATACCATTTTGGTTATTAATTCCGTATTTTGAACATGTCAATTTTATTTATAATCTTTTAACTATAATTTTAGAAGTCACCAGTTCTGACATATTTCTTATTACTTTTTCCATAGGTCTGTCTATAAACATCTACATCCGTACCTATATCCTGTTTTATATGGACCTTTAAAAATATCCTAAGAACTTTTTTTAGCCATCATTTAATCCAATTATGTTGTTGAAACACTCCACCGACTAGACTAAAACCTGGCGCCGATGCTGTTGGTCGGCGGCTGTGGCTCAGTCGGTCGGAATTAAAACAAAATCACAAATGTTTAAAAATTACATTTACAAAACATTTTGTTTACAATGCGTAAGTTCTTAGAAAATACGAGGGGAATTTCATTAAAATATTATTCACGCTAAGAGATTATAAATGCATCACTTGAAAACGTGAAAACTAATGTGTGATTCTTGCAACGTTATTCACGCCGTTGAAAATGATCAGCGGCAGGCTCCACCACCATCTTGAATTCTCTTCTGTGTTATTTAGAAACTTGTCCATAGATCTGGATCTGAAAATGAGATGCATGGATCTCGGGGATATTTCGTTGATCTAAAATGTTAGTTCAATACTAGGGTTCATTCGAGTAATTATAGGTAATTGCTGCTGAATTGGATGTAGCAGAGATCAGTATTGACAGTAATGCCATCAAAATTATCCTTGCATATGGAGATATGTTGTAAATATCTTAGGTTATCTAGTTTATACATTTTTAGGGATCAGCAGAATTCGTGTCAAATATGGGTACATTTTATACAAAACATTATAAGTAGCGTTTACAAATCACTGCTAATAAACTCACTAATGAGTTCTTCTCTATTTTCTTTTTACAATTGTTACTCCCAGCAAATTAATGAATTAGATTTAGAGCATGAAAAAGTATAGGATATTATTGCACAACGGGTGTAGTTTCTCTTAGTTTTATCAAAATGTATGCATTTTGCTATGGAAAATACCATTGTATTGGAGTTGGTTCGGCATACCGCCGAGCCTTACTCCTTTTGTTGTATTCCTTTATTTTATTCATGTCGCTGTTAAAGTATAACTGCTTTGCTTTGATTACTTGCTAGAAATCTTTTTAGTAATACGTGGATCGATGGAAATCACATCTTTCGATCCATAAGAATTCTATGGATCTGTACCCAGAAGAATCAATCTATTCCCAAGTCTCGATATTTGGGTAAATACGTTCGTTATGGTTAATATTTTATTCGATATCTACTATAAGAAAAAATATGAACATTTGAAGTGATTAAACGGCATGCCTCCGAAATAACTTTACGATTATAGATACTCGTACTTAATCACCAAATCAGCACAAAAACAATTGCCTTATCTGCATTTAAAATTTTTTAGCACATTGGAGTATCCCAAATAGTCTGTAACATCATATATCTTGTTAATTTGTTGATCACTGGTATTTGTGATTTTTATATTTCAGTGCATTTGGTTATTTCTTATATATTTAAAGCTGCAATCGAATTGAATCAGTCAGACATGACCTAAGTTTATTGCCAACTAAAGCTTTGGTTAGTTGAAAGAGCATCGTAAGCTAAATGGGTTTTTAAGGTACTGGTTTTTAGGTTTTTTTGTAACAATATTTTCTAGCATTGCTGTAAATATTTAAAAATATTTCTTTAATCAAACGTTGACTGTCTGATCCACATTTCGACTATTGGGCCAATTGCATCTCACACGCTCGCTATTCTAATATAGAAGCTATATAAATATACACGTGGTCATTTATTTGTTGTTTCAGAAAAAATAGAATTAGACATACTATGTTAGGGCAACAATTTTCAATTGATGAAATACTTATGAAATGCGGTTGCAGTAATTGTCACTCTCTCATGGGATGATATTCTTCTCTCACATGTCAATCTCACCACATCCTATGCCATCTCATTGTTCCATGTGTCAGTAGGTTATCCCATGGTTATCTCATATTATTGTTATTATATGATGCATCAATGCAAATTTAGTATTGAAAACTATTCAGGCTTGTTTATGTCTACGCATTGCGTCGTGTGAATGGCGAAATTAATATTGCTGACATTCTGCTGAGATTGGTAATGTCACTCTATTTTTTGTTTTGAAAATTATTTTTAAATGTCAGCGACCTAAAAAGCGCTTTAATGTCCCTTACCCATACCTTTGCATATTGTAGTGGTAATGTCATTTTCATATAACAGCTTAAATTCATTGTTTGCTGTATAATTTTATATAAATGTGTATTTTGATAAATTTATTGCCGTGACAAATTCTTGAAATAATAAGCTCCTATCCAGATCCAGATGACGGTCAATTACGGGGAACATGCGGACAGATTAATAATAATAATAAACTTCATTTAAGTTTACACTGCAGCAAACTGCAGAATAACCTACTAAGCTAAAAAAATTATAGTCCGTAATAGAGAAGCAGCGATCAGGAAATTGCATTTGATGAGAATAATTTTGGTGGATTATTTTTTCTTAACTTTGATAAAACACATCCAATTTTTTTTTACTACTGAATTGTCTTAATGTAAGTTTGAGACTTTTAAATTCTTAGATATAAAAAGTTGTAGTATTTGTTAATTTTAAAAATATAAAATTCTTTATTAATATGTTTATAACGCTTCTTATTATCCTGTATGCCTATACACTTGTATAACATAAATTAAAATAGAATTTGCTAATGGCTTCAATATCATCTTGATTCAAAATTATTTTTTACATTTTATATGAATTTTTTATTTTTACATACATTTCTTTTTGATTTTCATAAACTTTAGCAACATGTTGAAAATTGCCCCATTTCTCCAACCTAGATTCGCTTGAAAAACAATGATAATCTCTGAAAATTTTTGACATAAGAGAAATAAATAGCTTACCTTCATATTTACAAATTTTAATTAAAATTTTGGCAGTATAACGTCGCAACGCTCAAGACAACACCCCATTGATATTATATTTTTACATTGATATATTAAAAATTCATATTCTGTAAGTTATTTTGAATTTCAGTTAAAGCCATGCTTATTGTCGTTGTTTGCATAAAAATGTTCGTGTAAATCCATTTGAAAGTAATCGCATTTTTAAAAAAATGCTCCTATTGAAACACTAAGATAAAGGTTTAAGTTAACTAATATTTTATTAAAAACTGTAAAGTTACAGTGATGCATATATATATATATATAATGTACAATCAATAACAGGTACGTTTGACAAGCACCGATCTCATGAACTCCTTGACCAAGCATTCGTTGCAGGTTGCAGCGTAATTATAATGTGTAATAAATATCACTACCAATACAACATGCTTCACTTCAACTTTTAAGTCAAGTGAATATTTGACGAGAATCAATAGGGCATCCAAAAAACTGGGGTAGTTTTTTTCTGTATTAATTGCTTGGACTGACATATTCTTGAGCTACATCCTTTTCTTTAGAGTTATCTTCTCGTTCTACTGTAGGAAGTTCTTCAGTTTGTAGAGGTATATCATCGAAATCACTAAAATAGATGGCATGCTTTGGAAGTTCAGGATGGCTTCCCAAATGAATCAAATGGCATCTATTCCTTCGAATAATGTTATTATTTATCTCCTTATCATGTAAGACCTGGGAGCTTTAGCTTTCCCAATTATTGTTCTAATTGCATTGCCTAATAATACAACACGATTTAGTTCTTGTAATTTACGTCTTTGTCGATTGTTAGACTTTTCAGGTGATAATCTATATTTTCTTTCGTTTTTTTTAAATTCAGTTTGCGAAACTACTTTTGGTATGAGTGCACTCCTTGTCATAAGTACATTTGAACGTAGGCACCGGCTAAAGAATAGTTGATATCTAGACCATGTGCAAAAGTCCTAAATTCAGCAGAGCCAAAGGGATTGTTGTTTGCGACAATCTCATGTGGAATTCCATTTTGTGAGAAGATGTCTTTTAATTTTCAATTACTGCACTTGCATTATTTTCATGTATCTGATAACTTTGCAGATATCTGGAGTGGTAGTCCACACATATAAGAAATGCTTTGTGTGAAACTTCTGCAATATCGATCGCAATTTTTTGAAAAGAAAATCGTGCTCTTTCATGGGGTATTAATGGTACTTCTGATTTTGATCTTGGTGTATTTTACACGTAGAGCATTTTGTTACGAAAGTTTCTATATCAGTAGACATTCGCGAGCACCATACAAACTGCCTTGCAAACAGCGTTGTTTTTATTATACGATTTGTGCTCCACGTACAGCTTCAATCATTTGTTGGCGCCACGGAATTGGCATATAGACATTGCAACAACGCATGAGGATGTTGTCCTTGATGTGCAGCTCATGTTTAATTTTCGCCAAGTTCTTCTGTTCATTTGAGGTGAGAAGTTTTGGATTGGGCCTATATTGTTCTAATATACCCATCACATTAATTGAATCGGAATCATTTGACAATTCTTTGCGAACAGAATAGAATAGAATTTCTTATTAAATGTAGTACATTTGCATTATTATACACCTCAACAAAAGCTGCTAATACTACACTTAATGCGTCAATAACAACATTAAAAATACACAAAACTATAAAAACATAGTAACAAAAAACATGGATTCAGAATTATCAGTTTACCCAGTTTATTTTAAAAAACTGGAATCCTTTCCATGATGTAGAACCTATTTTAGGAATATATTGTTTATGGAGGTAGTTATTAATTTGATTTTTAAATTTAATTCGCTTTTTGATTCGCTTTATTTCAATTGGTAAGTTACTCCATAGATCAACTGCTGAGTTTAAAAATGAATTTTTAAGAAAATTCTTCTTGAATTTCACTGTCCTGAATTTGGATGTCCTCGAATGATAAGTTGAACACGCATATAGAGGAAATTGCAGTTTACTGTAAGGTGAGCGCTGGTTTGAGATATCCCAAAATTTTATTAATGAAAAGTATCTTATGAAATATGAATCATCATTAATACAATATAAACATTTTTCATTTGTAGTAGAATAATTTTCTTCACAAACTTTAGCTGCCCATTTGATTTGTGAATCAATATTTATTTATTAATGACTGGTTTATGTTATTAAATAAGACATTACAGTATCTGTAATGACTTAACTTAATACTAGAGAGTTAACTAACATTAATTTCATTTTTGCATTTATAAAATTGCCTACATGCGCAATAGTTTTAATTCCCATTGCCATTTTGCGTAACACTATGCGTATGTGATTTGAATAGTTTAATTTATTGTCAATTGTTACTCCAAGATATTGGAATGTTTCAACTTTAGTAATTTTTGACCCGAACAATTTAAAATATGTGATCGATGATCTTTATTAAAATGAGACATAACACACATTTCTGTTTTAGTGGAATTTACAGTTAAATTCTGAAAATTGAAATATCTTAGCAATTGAGATAGATTTTTTTCTAATTTACTAATCGACGTTTCTATTTGATAATCATATGTGTATATACATGTACCGTCAGCATACTGTACTATTCCACAATCATTGCTTAAACTGCAATTTAAATCATTAACATACAATGGAAAGAACAAGGGTCCTAAAATCGTACCTTGTGGAACACCTTTGTAAGTTTCACCCCAGTTAGAAAATATACTATTTACTTTGACTCTTTGAAATCGATCACTTAAGTAGCATCTTATTAAATTTATACTATTTGAATCGAAACCAATATATTCTAGTTTTCTAAGAAGAATCTGATAATCAATGGAGTCAAATGCTTTGGACAAGTCGACAGAAGCAATTGTGACAAAAAGATTATTATCAAGATAAGATCTCTAATTTTCAGTAGCGTAAAGTAAGGCATCAGAGATGGAGTGACCGAATTGAGTAGTCGAAAGAATCGAGTTGTTATAGAGATAAGTGTTAATTTGGTCAAATATTAGTTTTTCGAACATTTTTGCAAAAGGCGAGATAATTGATATTTGATATGGGCTGGTAATTGCAACATCTTAAAGGGTTATCTTTTTTATATATGGGAGTAACATTAGCTAATTTTAATATTGATGGAAAAGTATTTAGTTTTATGCAGTGATTGATGATGTGACAAAAAGGACTAAGAATGAATTTTGCACAATCTTTAATACACCTTGCCGGTATTTCGGAAGGTCCGCTTAATTTACTGACCTTTAGCTTAGCTATAGCTTTAAGAACACACAAATCTGAATGAAAAAGAATTTTGGGGAACTTTGTACATAGATTTTTCAGGTATCAAGAGCAACGAAGGTCCCAGGTATTTGCCTAGGTTAATGAATTGATCATTGAATTCATTAGCAATATCTTTGGGTTTGGTTAATATTGCTCCATTAGTATTTTCAATAAAATACAATTGTTGAGCATGACCTTTATTCCTATTCATTGCGTTGTTGATAAAGTCCTATTTTCGTTTAGAGTCATTTATTCTACTAAATAGTGATTTCATGTAGCGGTTTTGTGCTGCTCTTAATTCAATATTGGATTTATTCCTTGCAATCTTATATAGCCTGTAGTTGTCAACAGTTTTATTTTGTATGTAGGTTTTGTAAGCCTGGTTTTTGAATTTGACAAGTTTTTTTATATTGGGAGTTAGCCAGGAATAGCGCGTGATTTGATAAATAGAACTTTTGTGTTTAGACAAAACTTTCTTAGTTGGACGTATAAGTTTTCATAAGTGGTGAGTGAATGTATAAATGAATTAAACATAAAGTTTACATCTTCAGATAGAAAGACTCTATTCCAATATTCATTTTCTAAGCAAGTTTTTAGAATTTTTATTCAATTCTGGGTCTCTTTCACGAATCTCAACCCCAGTTCTTTCGTTTGTATTCTCCATATTGATATATGAAAAGCAAGTAATGATACAATGATCAGAATAGGGACACTCATTGCAAGCATACTTGTAGTGGTTAATATTTTCAACGAGAAAGAAATCAATTAATTTTGAAGATTTGTTATTCAGTCTTGTCGGTATATTGGAATTAATTGTGTTAAGATCAACAGCATCTAGTAAATAATTCAATTTATCTTTTTCAGCATTCTTCAGATAGTTGATATTCCAGTCGCCCATCATCATTAATGGCTTGTTTTCTTTTAGAGAGCATTTTAATTCGTTTTCAATTTCTGTAATAAATTCGTTAATCTGATTTTTACTGGGATAGTAAGAGATATTAATTAGTTGATGAATGTTGTTTGCGGAATGCATATTTTGATCCATAGACTCTCAAAATTTCTCATCAATCTTAAATTGGGTCGATTTCTTTGCTTAAATTGTTTTAGAATTAACAACATCACTTCACCTCCTTTATATTTATTGGCAAGATTTAGATCCCTGTCACAACGAAATAATTCATAGCCGCTAGGTTTCCAAGTGATGTCCGAGTCTATGTCAGTTAGCCAGGTTTCAGAGATCCCTAAGATTGAGTTTTTCCCAATTTGGTGTACTAGTTCATTGTATGAAGATAGCTTATTAGTAAGATTTTGGATGTTGAGATGAACATATTTAATTGGAGCAGTAGATAAACTCATCATGCTACAATAATCGCTGTATGTGTTAATCTTGGACATATTCGGCCCGGGGTTTCCCGATGTATTAATGGAATGTACTGCTATATGAATTTTTTCTCAAGATCACTTTTTTCTTTGTGCAGCAGTTTAAATCTTGATAGTGTGTCAGCGAGAAACATCAGTTTTCCTGGTTTATATTGGATTTGCATTGACGGGTACTTTTGGAGTATTACAAAAAGTCGTTGAACTCTCGAAGATATGTTGATAATGGCTTGTGTTGCAAACTCTTAAGCGGTTTGGGGTCGGATTCAATGGTTACAGATCTTCCGTACGTGTATTGATGGAAATGCGTACTTGCATAAGTAATAGCTAACAATTCCTTTTCTATTTGCGAGTAGTTTTCTTCGGTCTTGGTAATCGATCTTGCTGCATAGGCTACTGGTCTGTTTTCCTGGATTAGACAGGCTCCAAAAGCTGACTTTGATGCATCAGTTTATAAGGTTACAGGGAACGTATTATTAAGATGCTTTAGAACTGGGTCTGACGTTAGATGTTCGATCAAGCGATTAATGGCACTCTCTTGTTGTTGATCCCATGAAAAAGGTGAACCTTTCTTTAACAAGTATCTTAATGGAGTAGTTATTTCTGCGTAATGTGGTATAAATTCGGATAGATAGTTAATCATACGCAGAAGTCTTTGTAGAGATTGCTTGTAACTTGGTTTTGCATACTTCTTGATCACTTCAGTCTTTGTTTGGTCAGAATGAAATCCGCGATCACTTATATGAAATCACACGTACTTAACTTTACTTTTCATTAACTGGATTTTTCGTTTATTGAACTTGATATTTCTTTCCAATGCGTATTTATGTTAATACTGCTTTGTGTTTCAACATGCTCTTCTTTCGTAGCAGTTGCAATACAACTGTCGTAATGTATAGCTATGAAATTTTCAATATTGTGAATTCCTTATCGATCATACTTTGTGACTTGTCAGATGCTGATGCCAATCCAAAAGGTAATCTGTTCCAGCAATACCGACCAAAGGATGTAATATGCAGAATTGGAATTAAGTGAGTTGTTGCGGATTCAGGCTGGGCAGGGATTTGCCTAAATTTTCTGATTAGCGTTATTAAAGTCTAAGACGGTAAGAAATATCTACAGATCACCCTACTACAAAACGAAAGAAGTGTTTGCTATTGAAATTAGGAACAGTTAACAGTGCATCAGCCTGTATTCGAAACTTGCAGCATCCATTGCTCTAAGGAACAATAAGTGTGTTAGCCAGCCTAATAATGGTTACATCGGTGAGGTGCAGGGAAAAATAATTCATTGTTAGTAATTGATAACATAAACATTTATTATGCTTGTTCCGTTCGTTAGGTTAAAATGATATATATATATATATATATAATAGTTCCCCTCCTCATCGAAAAAGCTGGGTGCGCCCCTGTTGATCTCCATAACCAGTAAGCTTGCCATTTAATGGATACATTTGAAATTTTCTCTTTGTCTTTAACTCAATTTCTTTAAGAAGTTTTTTTTGTTGTACTACATTACACTGAGCTCGCGCGTGTCGACTTTGATGTTAAGTGGATAATTTTGAATTAAAATTGTAGTTGTAATGTCCTTTTTTAGAAGTTTTTGGCCTAAACTAATGAATCGCATCACATTCATAGTTTTATTGACTTGTAGTCTCTTCTTGTTCATCCAGATGGTCTAATTCTTTATCTTTGTGGTAACGATATGAATTTCTCTGAAGGTGGACTCGACACTTAATTGCAAAATGGTTTGACTTGCCACATTTATTGCAATTTTTCCAAATGCAGGACAGTTTCGGGGTGCGTGTTTTCTTTCGCATTGCCTATATTCAAACTGCTGAAGCTGATTGCTGACAGTGTATTGATTCTTACGTCGTCGAATTGCATCAATCTGCTGTTTGATGTTGATCTCTTCCTCGTCATTTCTTAATTGTTTTAAATGCTCAGTGTTTTCACGGCAAACTTGAGTTGTTTTGTGAAGATTAATTTAGGGTTCCCTTAAAAGTCTTTCTTGAAGACGCATATCTTGTACCGAGAATATAATCCTGTTTCTAATAAGGCGGTCTTCCAGTTGTTCGAAGTTACAACACTTTGCATGGGTTCTTAGAATGTACGTAATGATCGATGTTTAGTTCTGATTTTGCTAACTTTAAAAACTGATATCGTTCAAACACATCGTTGGTCCCTATTTTGAAGTAATCATTGAACTTTGACAACATCAATGAATTTGCTTTTGGCTTCTGTTACTGACCAGAAGAAGTTTGTGAACATTTCGTGAACAGCATCTCCAAGGCAACAATTCAAAATTTATAAGGTTTTTAATCTGCTTCAATAGCCTCCATAAATAACATGAAATTTCGATTTCATTTTATCCTCTCTGTAGCTGTTTGGACAATCAATATGAAGTGGAAAGGGTTTTAGCGTTTCAACAGCCATAATCTCTTTCACCATGTAAAATAAAGGTTTAAGTTAACTAATATTATACTAAGAACTGTAAAGTTACAGTGATGCATATATATATATATATATATATATATATATATATATATATATATATATATATATATTAAAAACATGAATAAAAATTTCAAAGAATAGCAATAAATGAAATGTCAAAACACTTGTGAGCCATATGACGACGTGTGTACAACCACAAACAAAATAGAAGTAAAGAAGAACAGCCTTCAAATGGTAATTCCAACAGGTTTTACATCAATTATTAATTATCTGTGCATATTAAAAAAATAATGTAAATTTACCCTCCCCTGTATGACTTTCCGTAATTATTGGGTCCGAATAGAGACACTTCATTTCATAATAAAAACGGCAAAAATTAAGGGCATCCAGTATATATATATATATATATATATATATATATATATAAGATAACCAAGAAGTTTCTAAGTCAGCTTTTGCACAATTTAGAAAAATATATCTAATTCAATTAGCATAGTTGTTTATAGATTGCCAGCATTGTTCAAGTCATAATTATTCTCCAATTTGAGTGATTATGCTTTGCAAAAACTATAAATATAATATTGACATGTAAATATAGTATTGACATATATATATATATATATATATATATATAAATTGCAATTGAATAGAAAAATATTGAGAGGTTCATTGAAAATATATCAAACATGCTGTTTTGGAACAATTTCTGAATAGACTAGAACTTAAAAATTGAGACTCTCAGCGGTCCAGTTTGCAACTATTGTAGTATTGGTATTTCAAGTTACCATCGTTTAATAACAATGTGTATATAATGATACGTTTAGATGATAGCTATACGACGACCGCAAACCCGATGGGAAATGATTCAAATATTAGCGGCTATGAAATTAACTTAAACCAAAATATATGTCAAATTTAATAAGATATTGAAAATATCTAATGCAAATTGCAATAAATAAAAAGCTAGGTAGCATTGGACAAAGTGTTCATTACATAGAATAGTCAGATTAGAAACTAAATTATATCTAAATTTACTTAATGCACAGTGAACGTTATGTTTACTTAGTAACTCGCAACTACATGCAGTAACATTCGACAAGTCTTAACAGTTTAGTTATGGTGTCACATAAAGTAGTTAAAAACCTGATTTATTAGGTTATTATACATTGAGTGCAAACATTGTGTGAGTGTCAGTTCTAGAATTGTTATGCAACTGCAGATAAACACGAAAATCATTAAAAACGAACATTGTGTTAGATTGAATAAAGTATCTTTCATTCTTCCGATAATTAACACTGGCAATTTCTATGCACAATTATTTTAGTGTTAGTTCCCGTATCGTATTAAAAAACGTTTATTTCCTCAAGACGTTTTAAAACCACTTGACCTTTTTATTAACGTCTTGTCTTAATAGGTTTGAATAGTGTTTTGAGTAGATGGATTAAGCAACCTAAACTATTCAAAATTCACGGAGTTTTCGTAATAGAAAAATTTACATGCACTTAGACCTAGTTGTTCAATGCATATTCTCATGAACATAAAATAAATATTTAAACAAAAATGACGTAAAATAATTTAACTTTAATTGATTTCCATATAAATGAACAAACCGGTTTGTCCCACTTTCAAACAATGTTCTTCAGCCTATTTCAAGGCATGAACATATCTATTGGTGAACGTGCTCGAATATTATGTTGAAAAAGCACAAATGTATTGCGGTGCCTGAAGAACTTGAAAAGATAAACTGAAAATTCTATACCCCTTAAATGTCAGAATTGACCACCTTCAGAAAAACTGCAAAATGAAATAAAAGTAGAAAACAAGCTTATTTTGTTCTCTGAGAGTTCCACATACATACAGTCATTGCTATCGCATATTAACATTTTCCACACTTTCGCCTCATGAAAACGCCACAGGTTATATTGGCCTTATTATTGCAATGACTTACATGACAACATAAGCAACTTTTCTCTAAATTTGGTGTAAATTGCACATTCTTTGGAGAAATACCGACCTCATTTCTTGTGTTGCATCGAGATGCATTTTCTTTGACATGCCTCTGTTCCACGAACTGAAATATAAAATGTCTTTTCAAAATATTTGTCGCGTTGTTCTTCATAGAGATCATTGGCATTAATAGATGCAATATCAAGCATATTACCGAACACAACTGGCCAACGTTTTGTAGCAGCCTTGATGCTGCAAATCGCGTCAGTTGATCCACAACCTGAATTTTAATAATTCTAGGGAATTAGAAATGCTTTGACTACAGAATTCTCGACTATTTTGCTGCACTGTACTAAACACTGCTACTTTTTTTTCCTTAAAAACAAGTGATGTGTCCCTTTCCAAAAAAATGCAAGCCAATTTTTAAAAAATTTGCACAAAGTTGAACAATTCTCAAACTCGCTTCTATTTTGAAAGATAAAGAAATCGACCACATATTAAGCATAAATACTAGATTTGGGAAGAGCCTAGGGTTTCGAGGCCGGACCGCGGTTGGAGCAAAGTTTTGGTCCCATGTCTATCTCTGAATATAACAAATGCTGAAAATAGCAGCTAGTCGTGTTAGTGGCGAGATCTGCCCACCTCTTGCATTTAATGGTTGTAAGCGAATAGTATGCTATCAAGTACTTTGCTAAAATTATGTTTTGATTAATCCATTTATAACTTGCAAAATTAATAAATGTCGTAGATTTTTATTACTGGATGACTCATTATTGGCAAGTAATATGAGATCAAAGATTGAGTGGTTTATTTGGGTGAAACCACATGGGAGCAAAAACTAAGCTTAACTGTTTCTTACTATGTATATATTCCTCCCACCCCATTGAGACCTGCCGGGCCCAAACTCAAATGTCGCGGCGTGACTTTAAAACGAAAACGAAAGTGATCCCAACTATCGGTAGTCTTAAAGGACTATACCCGAAACAAAAAACAGACTATCTCCCCAACCCGATAATAACGTATTTGTACATATTTCTGAAAGAGGTTTAAAAAATTCTATATAAAATATGAAAGCTAATAATTCCATATATCCATTAGTTTATGTATTTCACATAGGGCTATGGCATGGCCATATATGGCAAGGTGAAATTTTAAATTTTTAGCCATAAACGGGGAATAATGGTCAAATGTACGTAAGATACATGTGCATGTGTTAATAGCATTTTCAGAAAAAGATTTCAAAAAATGTCAAAACATATACCACATAAACAATTAAAGGACGACCACATTTGTGTAATATTAAATTCTACTGAAAACCACAACCAAGTCATTAAATTGCATAACGACTTTGAAGCATTCCGAACCAATTTAAAAAAACAATTAGTTTGTGTTTGTTTTCCAATAAAACATGTTAGGCACACACATTAAAAATGGGAAACAACTTCATCCTTTGTATTTGTATATAATCTACTGAAACTCCTTACATGGTACCATACCATTAATCGCCACCTATGATTTCACATTCTAAATTTAAAATAAAAGGCAGAAACATTGCGGTTTGAATTTTAGAAAATTGCAGTCAAATAAGGACTGATTACGAATCCATTATGTTTTTAATAGTGCGCGCTCTATAAAGAACTTAATTAACAATGCATGCAAGCAACTAGTTAACTACTGCTTTTCGCATAGATGTTCTATGAATATTGTATAGATAAAACATGGCCTTCCAATTTCGAATGTTAACGCAATGTAATTTTTTTTGCAATAATCACAATGAACACAACTTTCTGTATTAGGTTTCGTGACTTACTTTCTGGATGTTAATAAAATATTTACATTGTGAAATCATGACTATGACGTTTATTTGGAACACAAAGTCTCATGAATGAAAGCGTGTAGGACTGAAATTTACAACCCTGTGAGAGGAGTGATTCACCGTCAGGTCTGCATGTTATTGTTATGCATCAGATGAGGCGCATCGCAGGCCCAGCCGGACCAAGCACTGAAGAATTTTACATTGTGAACAATCAGTACGACAGGCGAACAAAACTAGCAACATGGGCTATGGTTGTGCAGTTCCTTGCTGTAGTTCTCACATTTCGGGTGCCTTGTGCAATGACTGCACGTAGCGGGGTTCGTATTACTCTATTACTATGAATAATTTACTATTGTCCATTTTCCTATTTTGATAATATAACCTCATATTGTTTACCAAGAAAATATTTTTTATTTTAAAAGAGCAAATATTTCTTGACCAATTTTCTTTAAAGTTGTCACATATCTGTTCATAATAAAATCTGTAAATTTTTGAAGGTGGTTAAAATCACCACAGCCTAAGTTGATGCCGAGAATTAAGCAATAAATGATGCATTAGCAAAAAATCTAGCAAAACTGGTTTCATGTTGAACTGGATGATCAAAATATTTGACGTGTAGACGTCAATGAATCAACTAATGGCTGCTCTATTATTGCAAACACTCAATACTGAGATTTTGCTGTAAATTAAAATCAAATAATATACTAGCAGAGCAGTCATAAAATATTTATTACTGGCATAACAATTCTATTTGGATTAAAAAGAGTTATAATTCATCTGCTTTAATGACCTTGCCAAGTAACTTGTCAATTCTAAGTATCAGTCTTACTGTGTTCAATATTTACAACTGTTATTAAATAATAAGTTCGTTTTGCAAGCCTTCTCAGGACACGCAATCAACTCCATCAACTCCGTAGCAATCATTCACCAATTCTAAGCATTTTGTAAGTTTCCTTCCAAATTTAAAATCTACTCGCAGCTTGACATTTCAGTTGAAATAACTTAATGTATGTTTTAGCCTATAAATAGTCACCAAAGATACGAACAAAAGAAGCTATTTTATCTACACATAAATACGAGAATAGATTTGTTTGATTATATTATTTCTATGAATATTTTTACTTATCAACAAAAACATGTTTACTAAAACCACTATACACATTCAGTTAGGAAACCGCATGAAGTTAGAAATGTAATTACTGCTTACAATTTAACTCAAACGTGCTATAATAAAAGCGAATATCGCAGAAAGGTCACCCAATTCTTACAATTTAAACATCTGCACGTCTCAGGGCCCAGAATTTTTTTACAGCATGAGACTAACCTATAGTTATCCAGGTAATTTTCTCGACGGCAAAATGTATTACTTTCCACACGCCTAACGGTATTGATATTGTTTTGCGTTACACTTTAGTTGGTAGTCATTATTTCCTTTGTATCTAGTCTGAAGGCCTTAGAAGTCTTCTAGCAGCTGAATGGAAAATATATTATTTTAAACAGCTAACGGCGGAGATTACCAGTTTCTATTACAGAATATCAATGCAGTAATAAAGTTGACCAAACATGAATGGTCTTGTGTTTGGACCAAACAAATGAAATCACATGGTTTCATCCATCCAATTCGTCTTCATAGTTCAAATAAGACTTATTAAAAATACTAAACAATAATTTTGAACATGATAGATAAACATGAGGGTTTAACATTAATTCAGCATAGTGGAAAATCAAATTTCTTTATTGTAACGGCAATATAAGTAGCAAAATTTACAGTTTAATTCTTCTGATGATCAAAAAAGTTCCAGATCGAAAAAACATGGTCTAAAAATCTATGTGGCACAGCCATGAGAGGACTAGTTGAAGACCCGGAATATTTCAGAATAGATAAGCTGCAAAATATGCTATAATGCAAAAGACACGAAGAGGGTTGAGAAATTGCTTGTTCTGACGAGAATATTTTTTATTATTGAACCGGCCAATAATCAAACAGTTTTCTGTTTAAAAGTATTTGCTTGTAGTTTTCTCAATTTAGTTATTTTCTTCACCTAAGTTCAACAACCTCAACTTGCATCAATAACAGAATTCATATTGGCATTATGTGAGCGCGTAACAAATGTAACTTTGTAGTTTTGAAAATAAAGGTTTTGTAATGTTTAATTCCAATGCATGAGCAATTGTCAAATGCCCTTGCAGCCCACGCAAAATTCCTTGGAGGGCTTCATGCGGCTAGTGTGAAAGGACATTGATACTACACATACCAATAGTGCTAGTGTTTGTATTCGGAATAGGCTTAGTCGTCCATTACTGCCGCCTGAGTGCAGGCACCATATTGATTAAGTGAATATTGGATGCATATGCGATAAATTAAAAGTGAAGCCATTAAGTTCGCTTTTAAGAGTTCTATTTTCCCGATTTCAAAGTTATTGATCATTCACTCATCGGATGATCCTATCATAAGGTAAATGACTGCAAGAACTAATTCGAAAAATTTCAATTATTGTTTATCATCTATTGATTTCCGTAGACATGGTTATAAAGACTATATTCAGCTATCAAAGATAATTTCGTTGTCTAGAAACAATAGTTCATTTAAGATATCAAACTATTACATAACATCAAAATTGCTCTTTTGAGAGGGATAAATGAGCTCCGAAATCCCTAATACTAAAGATAATGAACCTATGTTCAATAAGCGTTAACGATGCAATATCCCAGTTGACAATTCAGATGCACTTTTTGTGTTGAATATAAAATATAGTTCCTAAAGCTCTTTTAAACAACAAGTCCTTTAAAATATTAAACACTTTTTCACTTTAACAGCGGTGGCGTACCAGCAATATTGAATTAAGGGAGGCACCAGGGGGGCGGGGGCAAAATATCTGAGGTGGAGCCCAGTTGATATATATATATATATATATATATATATATATATATTACATATATATAAATTATATATATACTGTATATTTTCAATTTAAGAGCAATAAAATACAAAATAAAGACTAATAAACATTGTTATTATCATATTTCTACAGTAAATGCTGAATATGTGAACCAATATCTAATAACTTCACAATGGAAGGTAAACTTCATCAATATTTATTGATTGGATCTCTGCTTTGGGGATGGATGCTTTTCGCCATAGCTGCATGAGAATTTTGATATGATATGGGAACCCCAGCTTAACTACATATCATAGAACAACTTTGACAAAATAAAATGATATCAAAAACAACTTTTCAAAATGATGGTGTTGCTACCTCCCTTTTCATAATTGTTTTCAAATAATTTTCATGAAGATCGTGTTATTTGGGGTGGAATTGGACTCCTTTTACTCCAGGTTCTCTAGATTGTTACATGTTGACTATTAAATTTTTAAAGAAAATGTTTATCATCAGTTTAAACCCCAGTAATTGAAGTTTTGAGAGACAGAGATTCAATTAATAAGAATTGATGAAATCTTCACAGCAGTGGGAAAACTTACCTCATGGTTGTGAAGTTATCTTTGAGGGATTTACTGTAGAAATATTATAATTCCTATGTGTATCTGTCGTTATGGCGTATTTTGTTACAATTAATTTGAACAATTCATAATAATGTACAATAATTTTATCAACACAATATCAAAAGAGGTCAATGGGCTTAGTGTAATATTTTATGTGCTATTTTGTAATTTCTGCAGGAAATATACATGAAGTTTAGCTTTTCATGAAATACATATTCATAAATCGATATTTAGAATAGATAGAAAATTCCTATTACTTAATAGGTATAATGTAATTCAAACAAATGGATTTAACAATTAGCATCTTCAACAAACGACAAGCAATCGTGCTCCATTTAGAGCCCCTATACCGGGTCCGTGCCCGTAGTAGAGAAGCCCGTACCTGTACGCCTTGGTTCATGACCGATACGGGCCCTACCCTGTTTTATAAGGATAAACCTCGAATATATTAAATAAACAATTGATTCAGAGTCAATTGGTATGAAAATCAAAATTCATTCGACCAATTTTTTAGCGAGGGGGCCAGTGGGGTGGTCATTATATCTCGAGAGGGGCCTTGGCCTCCCCGTCTGTACGCCACTGTTCAACAGTAACCTCGACATTATCTTACATCAACAATTTTAAATCGTCACTTTTCATGACAATATAAAATAATAAACAATGACCTCACAAATATACAAACAACTCCATAGTGAATTTAAACTAGTTTGAATTACGAAAGCAAGATCTTTTAAAATGGTGCATACCTTTTGAAATTGTTAAAGCAGGGGACCACTGACTGCGCAATATGTCTAAGCAAATACTACCATTACTGTTGATGTTTGGATGATAGATTTTTGTTGAGAAATTGACCTAAATTATTCAGTAAAATAACTTAATATTGTATACATTTGAACTTCGTTACTTTGGCTGTCCCTCGTGCATAAGAGGAGGAAAAATGGTAATTTAACAAAATTCGAATATCTCTGCAAAAACAGTTAATACAATACATTGTATTAATGTGCAAAAAATGCTGACACTGAATACATTTAACCTCTACTTAGCTATTAAATAAAAGTTCAGACAAATTGAATTTCAAAAACCTAGAAAATGTATAAAACAGCATATTAATTAAAAATTGTTGAAAAAAGTGTAAAAGAACGGTAATCTTATAACATCTAAAATATTAATTTCTTTCACTAATAAGTTAATGCTTGTCTTGATAGAGAATATTACACTTGGCAATATTAACGTTTATCAAGAATAGTATAAAAGAAAAGTCAATTGACGCTTCAGAGATGGAAAGTTCAATTTTGATGACAATGAGAGAATTGGCGACCAATTATAGCATCCACTGATGTTAATATCGAAAAAACAAAGTGCAGATCAAAACTATGAATGTCAAGAAGAACGTCGGAAAATGTGTCACATTGTCTGACTGCTGACTAAAAGCAACGAAGACTGGAAGTGTCAATAAAGATGCTGCAAAAATTCAACAATGGTAACAGCGCAACCATCTCTACGACTTAGTCACAGGAAATGAAACAATAATACGGCAATGTGAGCACATAAAGTGCGTCGGTAGTCAAAATTGGGCAATATTGATAGCTCTATCATAGTGGAACTGATTTTCTAGAAATTTAATTTGAATGAATAAATAAATACAATGGTCTAGAAGCTTCAACTTACTAAAAAAATTATCCATATTTACAGTTGCCATGGAGCGACATCCTTTTCCCTGCCCACCCAATTTTCTGTTTGAAAGAAACAGAAGAAAAGCTGTGCAATGACCTATTATGCAGATGCTGCAATGTTTTTATATATTTTAGTATTTTGCAAATCTAGTTTCTAGATTTGGTCTAGGGCACTGAAACAGGAAAATAGTAAGCTATTGCACAGGCAATATCGGAATGAACTCACAGTGAAAATTTAATCTTGTGAACTTTAATTCAATAATCTATTTCTGAGAAGTGCACAATTTCTTTAATAAAAATATCATTACAAGTGAAGAAAATTATTGTAATTAATTAACAGATGATATAATTATTATATTATAATAACAATTTTAAAATTAGTGTTATTAATTTTTTTAAAATATTTTTTACTTTTGCATCCCATAATCTTTCTGTGTTTCAATAATTGTAATATTCATTTATTCTTGTACGCAGGGTTTGGCGCATTCGCAAAACGTACCCTCTCTAAGGCAGCTTTGTTGCTTTTGCAAGTAACTTCCCAAACAATTCATACATATATCTTTTTAAAATCAATTCTTTGGTCCATATTTTTTAGATTTCTTACCCTCGTCGCACACTGCAGTTAAGTTAATTGCTAAGTTAAGGTTCAGCTAATCCCGTCGCACACTGCCATTAAGGTAACCTTAACTTAAGCCTTAACGCGCAACTTACGATTTTGTTGTTCTCTATTGATATAAACTGCAATTAGGCATGTTGCTATAGCTCGATTCATTGTGACAGAAACAATTTACCCGCGCATTATTATTTACATGACTGATTTAAATTGCATAAGGTGCTTTCAAAACTATGTCTTTTTCCTTCAGACTGCTTCATTGTATTGGTTGTAGTGTAATTTACTGTAGATTTAATTAATAAAAATGGTAATACATATAATTCAACTAAAAAGTTGTGCGCAAAGTTGTAAGTGTGTACGCAAATATTTTTGCTGTGAACTTTATAATTACCCGAAAAGTTGTGCGCGAAGTTTAGGTGTGCACGCTACTTAAGACAGTTCTCAGAATATAGCTTTTTTGGTTTTCAGAACATCCAAATTCTTAAATGTGAGAAAAACCAAGGTAAAGTCAAACTGTAAATATAGTTCATGTTACCATCTAGAAATCACCAGCCTCATACTGGGGTCCCAATTTAGCTTCCTGAGTTTCATGGTATCCATTTTTGCCTGTCTAATCTTTTACAGCGACTTTTGGATACATTTGATATTGTCTTCAAGCATATAACAACAAATAATTTTCTCTAATTCGATTCTGAAGGTGATCAATGATCTCGGCGCATTTCGACCATCTTAGATACTGCTATAATTCGAATATTGTCGTCCACACCAGATATATTGAATATATGACCACTTGTGCCTAGTGATAAGGTATTTCAATTCCTTTATTGGAATTGACCAATTCCTGGGTGTGAAAAAAAGCAAGAGTGATCGCAGAATTTACGCCGCAGAGTATCGAGTAATTTATCAAGTTCATGGGAATGCTTTTAGTAAAATAATTATATTTAAAATTTGGTAAATGTAAAAAATGTAAAATTATTTATGAATGTTTAAATATTTGCTCTTAAATGATAAATTATACTGACAATCGAAAAGGATTTGAAACATATTGACCCGTAGGATTCGAATTGAGATTGAAGAACCAAGAATTGAAATTGAAATCTCTGCTTGTGATACACTAGCATTAGTATACTTTTGGTGTGCATATCGTTTGCTAGGATTGTGTAGTGTTTCCTGTCATACAAGAAGCTCATACAGTTTACTAATGCACGGACATCATCAATACCTCGATGATGTAAGTGGCAAAACGTGTCAAAAGCTTTATACATCTAACGTCACCAGCCTAACGTTTTACGATAGTGGTAGACATTCATTAAATATTGTGTAAGAGACAATGCGTAAAAAGTATATCATGTCATACATTTGAAACTTTCCTAATTATTAATTTTTGCAAATAACATTAATAAAAAACTAACACAAGAAAAACATTTTTTCAAACTTTTTAAACAAAAAATATTTTCAATAACAAAGGTTCTATTTGGAACGACCGAGTGGAGAAACGAGAAACTATTTTGGTAAAATCATTAGGAACATAAAAATACTGCAACGCTTAAACAAAAAAAGGAAATTTTATTATTAAAACATACAATAAAAAATTCTTTACTAAAAAATAGACCTTCGTTAACATAAAAAAAATTTCATTGGAAAATAAAGAACATTGGCATAGGCTATTTATAAAACAAATTAAATTTAGTAAAATTTGTTTTTTTGATCATGCATCCTATATATAAAAGTTTAAATGAAATATAAAGCATAGATTTAACAGTTTACAATTATCTAAAATATGTACCTAAATTACTAAAAATATAGTTAAACATTAAACGTGAAATATTGAAAAATGCAGTATACCTTCGGTGGTTTGAAGGGATAATCTGTTGGATAGTGAATACTTAAAAAGAAAACGCCACCTTGGTAAGGGCTTTCTGGCTAAACAAATATGCAGTTTGACAATGCGAAAAAATACTTACTGGACCCATAATTGTAGCTTGCCAGTGAAACACTAAAAAAATGAAATAAAGAATATAAAATCACTCCAACTTACTATCATCAGTGCATACAGGACCCGCGGAACATTGAGTTGGTGGATCACTCTGAATATCCTGAAATTCCTAAACAAATAAAAGTTTAATACGCGGAAACAGAAAACTTACTTTTGTTATTCTTTTAAGAGCCATTACAAAATGTCGGTAGTATGCAATGTATCCACAGCAAAACTAATGTACTGAAAACTGAACTAGGCTACAAGCCAAAATATATGGAATGACGTAATGTACTTAAAATAAAATATGAGGGATGTGAAATTAACTCGAAATCGAAATGAATGAGAATCCCGACTTGGAATACTTTTGTAATTTAAAGGAATATGTTCGAAAATCTATATGTAAGACCTATTTAGAAAATAAATCTTAAGGCAATATTAAGATTTAAAATATGAAAATAATTTGAATAAAGTAAAAATTCTCAAATCTATAAGAAACCTAGCAGCAATTGCATTATTTCAGATAGAATTTTAGTTGATTGAAATTTAATTTGACAGATTTGCTTGATTATTTCAAAAAGCTTTCATTCTTAGAATAATATTTAACTTCAATTAATTCACATAAAATGTTATATATGATTCAATACCATGGAAAATTGATGTACCAGTAAATTAGAAGTAAATTGCTTAAGAATTTACAGCATACATTAATGCAAACATTGAATTTGTTAACAATGAAAAGTGTGCTAGCATTAATAAAATATTTCACAGTGATCTATCTGGGGAAAAGGCAAAGTTAATCACTAAAAAAATTATGGAAAGAAGCAGAAAATTGTTTTTCATGACTAAAGAAATTGATCACTTACTGATAACTTCAACAACTTCAATTATTCAATTGTTGTCTGCATTTGCAATGCTAAAATATAAGCATAAAAACACTTTAAAGATATGCTTCAAAATTTTTCCTACAATTGTAATCATTATTAAAGTAATGTGTTACAAATCAATGTGAATGCAAAAATTTCTAGCAGCTTTAATGCTTGATGTAGAAATCAAAATCCTTATCCCCCAAGTATCTAATATTGGGAATTTCTGGAAAACTTAAAGTATAAGAGTAAAGCAACCATTTACTGTAGTAATAATTATTGCCTTGGTTATCAAAAGTTCAAGTATATTCCTTTTTTGATGAGTTAAATTCTAGAAAATCAAACTTAAATGATCCTGCAAACTCAATCAAAAAAAACTTAGAACAAAAAGAATAAATATTGGTGCTTAATAGTCTCAGGATTGTTGTTCTAAAATTTGTACAAATGAAATTATGTTTTTCCATATGTACAATGAAAAGTTATATTATTTGCTCCAACAATCTGGATATGGGAATTTAATATTAGGGAAAACTATATATTGGTAGACATCAGTGTTGAACCTAGAACTTATGTTTTGGAGGGGATTTTTATAGCTTAGGGAGGATGCAGATGCAAACTTGAAAATCAGTGTATGTACAAATGGATATTATATATATATATATATATAAATTAGTAGTAAAGACATAAATCTTTGAAAAATTCATTTCTAAAATAAGACAATTCATCTTTTCTTCCCAGATGAGCAATTCTTTACAGTGTCAACAATGTCTTCAGAAGATAGTTCCACTGCTTTTCAATAGCAACAATCATGAAATATAGTATTGTGGCATAACTGCATCATTAATCTATTTTAATTTCAACATTGGTAATATGAACTCTGTAAATTATAATGATTAATTTATAGTTATACAAATTTAGTTCATAGTAAACTGTGCAATGTTAGCTTAATTATTTCCATTAATTATTACACAGTATTTTTGTTACAGTTTAAAAGGTTATTGTACAGAACCTGTTCTATTTACTTATGTTAGCAACAGTGTGCTATTGTTTAATTCCTTTACCAGTTTTTTTCATACATATTAGTGTGATCTTTTCATTTTGTTTCAATCAATTTAGTTCCAGTAAACTTGCTTATGTTTTCTCCTGACTTTGTTTTTATTAAATATCCATTTTCTAAAAGTCTTCTGTGTAGTTAAAGGCATCTAGACATGGTACAGCAGCTCTAGCATGTCCTTTAAATTAGGGCTAGGTATATGGTTTGGGGTTTTATAGTAATGCATTTCATTCATTATTAAATTTGTTATTATTGCTACCACTTAAATTGCATGGGATAAGAAATGCAAAGAGCTTAGGTTTTTTACTTAGCAGATAGGTTTCACTAACTGCACCCAAGAATATTAGGGCCTCTCTTTTCCTTTTATTTATTAGGGCTCTAGTTTTATGCAACTCTTTCATCAGGTTATTTGCTTCAGGTTGACCAAGTGTGGTCACTCTTCCCTCTCATGATCTTCTGTTTACTTTTTACTTTTATAAGGAAGGTACTTTAACAGGAGAAGTTAATTATTAAATTTTACCTTTGTTAAATCCATGCTTCAACATGAATTCCTCAAAAGATTGGAACTTAATTGCACACTTAAATCTGTCTAAATTTTGATTCATTGCACTTAATGAACATTCAACACTAGCAGTTGTACTTGATGTCACTAATAAATTACTAACACAAGCAAATAGTTAATAACTTTGTGAGGCCCAATTTTTCATGGGATCTTTCTGAAGTGAATCAATCTATTAAGACTAGAAGCAATTGGACTGGTATTTTTTGAAAGTCAAATGTTTAAAAATGGAATTCTGATTAAAGAATATGTTACAAAATTCTATTCTTCAATACAAAAAGTTATTTTAGAAGTTACTGTAGCTAATTTGTTACAAAGAATAATTACATTAAGTGATCTAGTGTAGTTTTCCAAATTTGCTTTATACTAGTTTTATCAATAATTGGAAATTGCATAAAAAGAATATGTAAACTGCTATTTGTTGGGGACTTGGGGTTTTTGAAGAAGTCAAAAGACTGAATCAGTAGGTAAAACCAAGATCCAGGTCCAGACTCTTTGGGACATTTTAGGCATAGCCCTTATGTTTACCTGTATTTTAGCACTATGTTTGGCAGAAAACACATGGATGCCATTGCATAAACAAAAATACCAAAAAATGCAGAAAAAAAGCCTACAAACATGAATATATAGTAACACCCACGACAATTTTTTAAAATATTTTTACAGTACATTTTAAATTTTGGGGTTTTTAACACATAAACTATTTCAATTTGTAAAATGTTGTTGCTGATGTGCATTCCTTTGCAATTAATACATAAATTAAGCATTGTTAAGAAAATAATGGCTAAAAAACTTAGAAAAAAATTTTATAAACTCTCTGTGTACCCTTATAAAATTTTGAAGTTGCATAAAATTAACAATATTTTGCAAATATATTGCATTGTGCTTCTTATTAACAATTCTGTTATTAAAAGTTTAAAAAAACAATTTTTAAAAGCATGGGGCCAGAGTCACTGTGTACCTTTGAAATTATGACCCAGAGTCACTCTGTAGAGGCAACCAGTCATTTCAAGGTACACAGTGACTCTATATTTATATATATTTTCAAGGTACACAGTGACTCTATATATATATATATATATATATATATATATATATATATATACACATTTAGCTGGAAATGATCTGAAATTTCTAAGGCATTTAGTGGGAATCACACTTTTTCCTTAAAAAACCTTTTTTCACCATTGCTCCTGCAGTATTTGCTCAAACTTAAATATATTTTCCATGGGGTAGGTAAAATAAAGATAAATTAAAGAGACAACACCCTGTAAAATTTCAAAGATTTATGGTTGGAAATATGGTCATGATAAGGTTTTTAAAAAACATTTAGCAGGAAATATATATATTGTAGAGTCACTTATTATTTCAATGGTAATTTTGTAAATTTGAGCTTAATTTTGCTCTTGACTTTAGCAGTGACATCACCTTGACATAATCTAATTAGATCTAATGTAGAATTTTTGATATTAAATTTGTTGTCCCTTTGCATTTATGCAAATGTGTAATTGCAGTTTAATTTTGCAAGGGAACTCATGTCATTAAAAAGTGTAAACAATATAGGTAATATTTTGATTGTATTGTATAAATACTTGAGGCACTTGTGTAACATCCTCCACCTAGCTTATTACGCCGTGTCTGATTACTGATAATGAGTGCTTAGTAATTCGCGGGTGAGGTGTTACCACATTGTCGAACCATCAGACTATCCTCTATTATTAACTAGTTATGTTAATAAAATGATTGAGTATTCACTATCACTGTTTAGGTGACGAAGTGGTCAGATGTTTCCTCTTTTGTTCTTCTGTGGGCCACTGCCCAAAGCCGATCTCCACAACACAGCTCCTCCTCTTCTACAACGATGGTTGAGTCCACAGCACCACCTCAGCTCAAATGGAACTAATTATGTGTACCTTACTTTAGCTCAGTGCATGTGCTCACATAACGTTGTAACTGACTTAAACTCAATTTTGTAAAGTGTTTCTTGTTTTGATTTAGTAAAGCAACCAGGCATTGACACAAACTGCATTTACATAATAAAACAGCCATTACCATAAAACTATTGGCTTAACAATTTAAATAATAATAATACTGCAGTTTCCTATACTTACATTTAATAATAGTACATGTAAGGTCATTTATCAGGTCAATTATCATCGAGTCTCCTACTATTAAGAATATATA
>CABFPE010000177.1:653915-671676 GCA_900660155.1 Hofstenia miamia | reverse complement strand
GTAACTTAAGTGCGGTTTCGTGACTGGCACAAGGACCCTGAGAATTGATCCCATGATGGACTCCAGCCACTACTAGACACAACTCGCCTAGCTGTACATTTTGCTAAATAATCAAACCAGATAAAGTAGAAATGAAAATTAAATAAACTCTGAAGAATTTATTGTTCATCAAAATTATGGTTGAATCAAAGCTATTTATAAAATTTCTACAAAAGTACCTGCCGATTTTAAATTTCAAATGATTTGTCTGCCAATATGGCTGTTCATACGTAAGCATTAGTTTGCTCAATTTAATTTGTCAATTATTTCTTGATCGGCTAACAAGTTTTCTTATTTTGAACAATATTAAATCTTAGTTGCATTTTACAAAAATAACTAAAGTTCATTAACTAAATTTTTACAATTAATTTCAATTAATAATCATTCAACGTTATTCAGCTTTAGTTGCTTTTTTGGATGATGCTACACTTGTAGTGAGGAAGCATTTGCTTTTTTCTTTATCTAACTAACCCCTTTTAGGTACTGTCATGGATTTAGAAATAATAACTATTTAAGTCTCGGCTAACAATTTGGGAGTTACTCCTCTGAGTTTAGGGTGACAACTTGTTCTATTCCAGCAGGACGCCCAAATCAAGATGGAATTAGGTTAAGTCTATGTCTATGAGTAGGGAATAACAATTTTTCTGATTGTTGCAATTTGAACAGGCACATTATAATTACACACTGTGATGATAATATACCACTGGCTAAAGTGAATGCATGGCAACTACATGCTTTTATATATTATTACATGAGCTGAGATAAGAACTAATGAGATCTGTTTTATTGAGCTAGAAAATAACAACTAGAGGCATGCAAGTTAGCACCTTGTCAAGTTTGGAATTCTCTTCAAGGATACCACTTTGGTGCAATGCCATGCAAGTTGGTTGTCATTGGAAGTGAAATCTTGGCGGATCTTTCTTGTACTTTGTTATGATGGCAAATTACCAATATCTTTATTGTTCTGCTGGAATGCAGGTGGTAGCCTTTGAAACTTTCTGTTGAAACCATTGAGTTCCCTAGTACCACTGGAGTGGCTGAGCTCACTCACAATTCTACATGTTGACCATGACATGATCTCATGCCCATAGGAGTGTCAATCTGTTGAACTACATGGTTTAGCCTCACACAATCTTGTTGCACTTTGCAATCAAAGTAATGCTAGTAGATGTACTCCAGTAATCACAATTGTATGTGAAACAGAAAGAGTTCAGGTGATTCTATATAGTGAAGCTGATGTTTTCTAAGCTTGTTTTGTTGTTGCCTTACTGTTGTTTCTTTCTTCTAGCATTTGGATTTATTACCAAACCCCTACTGTGCTGTCTATTTGTTTAGTTTTTGTCTACTAACTCTCTGGAGTATACTCTCAACTTGTTTGTTGGAATGTTACTGAATTTTTTCTTGATTCTTTTCTTATTGATTATTGTTTCTAATGAATGGAAGGTTTTTCTCATAATGTGACTCCTTCATGGAGTTTCCCCTGTGCAAGCATTGGTGGCCAGGATGCTACCCCTTGCACTGATGGAATATTAGTTTCTGTATCTCCACCCTCTCAATTAACTTGATTGCCCCCAGTCATTACTCAATGAACATTCAACCCAGTCAATGTTCCTCCCAATCCTTTTCTTATATGCAACCCTATCTTGCTGCACTTAAACCTCCAAGTGGCAGAGATTGGACAGCTCAAAGAAGCTTTTTTACAGCAAACCTCAATGCAAGCCAATTGTGAATGACATATTGATTCCTTACAAGCTGAGCTATGGCTACAAAGTTCTGAAGCATTGCAGAGGGAGAAATGATTAATTGACACTATCACTTCTCTGGAAATGCAGATTCAGAACCTCACCCCTCCACCCTCTGCACCTTTGCAACCAACTTATCAGGAGAGCACACTTCCTAACCAGCCTTCTCCCCCATCTGGAAATTCAGAGTATGTAACTTGTGACATTCTTAATGAAGCCCTTGATACTTTCAGTAACTGTTTTACTAATATTGTTATTCAACTTGTTTTGGTGCAATTCCCAGGTGCCTCCACTGTGCCTATTACTGATACTTTGACAACTAAATTTGTAATGCCAGCTACTTCTTTCACAAGCTGCAGTCCCACATTTACACAATCTGCCTTAACTCAAGTGTAAATGCTAACTACCATAGCTACCTTTTCACTTCCTGTGCCTCTCAACACTTCAGTTGTGACTACTGTTTCTGTATCAACTGCCCCAAAGTTTCTGAGTGAACCTAGCAGGTCCACAACAACTAGCTGGCCATTCAACTCAAACCTAGTGGAAGTGAAACTGTTAACCACTTCAACCAACATTCTGTGTTACCCAAGTTTAGTGGAAAAATCCATGAAATTGCACAGTCCTTTGACAAGTGGCTGTTTCTTTATGAGCTAACAATGAAACAGTATAAAATCAATCAAGATGCCATGGTTGCTCAATTTCCCATGTATTTGCAAGGCCTTGCCTTTAACCAATACATGATGTTGGACAGAGAAATTAAAACTGATTATCAACTACTTATCAGACATTTTGAAGATCATTATCATGTCCCACACATTAAGCACCAATATCAAACTCTGCTTTATGAGCTCTCTTTTAAGAACGGGGACAATGTCCACACTTACTGTAGAATCAGGGGGTTGTGTCTAGCAGCTTGAGTGGCACAAGGTTGCAAAGAATTACCATCACTGAGAGCATCCCATATTCCAACAAAACAAATGAAGATTGGTAGTTCACCAATTTCACTGTAGAAAAAAGAACTGATACCATTTCCAAAAAGGCAATCCAGCTAGTGACCAATTTATATGGCATCACTCCAGAGCCAAATTTTTTTGAAACTATCCTTACCATCCAAGGTGCTAATTGTGTGTCTCAAGTTTAATTTCTTGCTCAATAAAACAAATTTAGCTCAGTGTTTGTTATCTCAGCTCATGTAATAAAGATATTAATAATGTGTAATTACCACATATTCATGTACGCCAATGGCATAATATATTTGTATTGTGTGATAGTATGTGCATGTATGATTGATAGGTTTAGTAGTTCTATTATTCCCTATGCCTATTCATAGCCATAAAGCAACCACAATATGGACTCACATCTGTCAAGGAGCAAGTTATTGCTCCAGGCACAGTGGAGTTCCTGCCACATTATTGCTGGATCTTACAAGTTTATTATCATATTAACAATACCAGATCTAAAAAGGTTAGTAAAGTAATAAAGAAAAATAAAGCAAATGTTATCCAGTGAGAACAAAATTTATTTGATGTTTGATAACAGTAAGTTCCCTATTTATTACAGAAAAGGTAAATATTTACCATTTTACAAAAATTAACTTGTTTCCCTCACAAATTAAATGAGCAATCACATGTAATCTCTAATTGAGGGGACAATTATACTAAATTCGAAAAACTAAGTTCGAACAACTGCAAATTAATAAAATCACTAAATCAAAGGTAGTAAATAGCACCAAATTAGAGAGTGCCAATAATATAAAAAATAAAAATAAAGAAGGGCCCTGAGTGACTCCAAATGCCCCCCCCCCATTGCACAGTTAAGGTTGTGGTAACAGTTGGAAGGTAGGACCACACAACAACTTTTGTGCTTCTTCTATCATTTCTTTGGCAGCACATCATCCCAGGATGAAACCTCTGCATACCAGGGTCGACTAGTGACCTGCATCAGTGCCTTCTGTTGAGTGACATTTTTATTGAGTAGCCTAAAATACTTGAGCTCTGGTAGCCTTGAACTAATAGAACAATTGTGTCATAGTATGTTCAACCTCCGCATGAAGGTATCATAGAATCATTCATACAAACAAAGGCCCTTGAGGGTGATAAGAAGCATCATTAAGGCGTCAGTGTCAGAGGTGTGTGCATCCTCAACACTAATCCTAGTATTGGGGTAAAAATGGAGAAAGACTTCTCTGAGGGATCCCATATGTCTAGCATGATTGACAAAGAGTGAGCAGTACTCATTAACGTGCTGTAGTGTCATCTCCTCAGGATCTGTGATGCTGGTGCATTGCATAGTAATGATCTCAATGCATTTGATTACATTGTAGTATTGGGTGATGGTCTATGCTTTGTTGGCCCACATAAGATCACCTCCAGCTTGAAACAAAATGATGACATGAGGATCAAGGGAGTTAATAGTCCTGTGGATCTTCTCTAGTTGGGTGGAAATAGGCTGCTCTTTTTGAAAGATATTATTGATTGTTAGCTTCCCATCCCCATTGATATATACATGCTTGGGATTTCTGCCTTTCAACAATGCATCATGGGTTTCTTTGTACTCCTTTGTTTGCATGGCTCTATTGACTTCAGAGGCAGTTGAGACATAATTGATATGGTCAGCAAGATGGGCAGAAACTTTCTTCTTTCCACGGCATAGTCTCCATGACAGCAAGATCAGTGGCGTCATTAGGCAAGGTGGTGGAATACAGAGAAGATTGTTCTTCTTGACATTGTTCTCTAATTGGGCAAAGTGTCAGGATAATTTATTTTGGCATCCTGGATGGATTCCCAAAAACCACTGCAGAGTCCATGGCTCAGTAGATTTTCAATCTGAGAGGTAGAGAGGCATAGGCAAGCTGTGGTACACTCCATGTTCAGGATGAGTTGTTGCCCTTGCAATAGTAGGAGGACCAACTCTTCCTTAGTGAGCATCTTGGTAAGACACCATTTCATAAGACCTAAGATGTCATTGTTGTTGTTAGGCTCAACAAATCTATTGACAATTACTGGTTTCTTGGCAAACTCTTCAGGGTGGTGCTTGATGGTTAGAATTCATTCATTATTGGTGAGAGACCAAGCTGGCATGAGCTTTGGTGAGACTGTGACTCTGGAGAATTTCTCTAGGTTGACAGCTTCAATTTGGGCTTTAGTCACTGGTGATACCTCAATAGCTGATGAGGATAATAGCTCTTCCTTGTAGTATAACTGCTCTGGTGTCTTCATAGTTTTCCCAAAATGGTAATAGGGATGATCTTGCCATCCTTGGTTGATTGCCACTGCGTTTTGGTGAGTTTGCTGTATCCACACTCTGGGTAGTTGAGGTGCTCCAGGTTAAACAGAACCTCTGTGCATGACTGACCATTGTAATGACCAACAAGCTCAATGAGTTGCTTTGTTGAACCACATTCACATCACATGAGTTGGCTAGTGCACAGGGGAGTGCACTCTGAGTTAAGAGAAGGGAATTTTGTCTCAGTGGTGGCTCCCCACATTTATTTCTTGAGTGTGTCTGAAAAGATGTTAAAGTCAGAGAAAGCAACTCCTAAACAGTTTACAATCATTTGAGGTGGAAGATGACCAAGGGGTCTGCTGGATCCAGTGAGATGGGCATAGAACTTCTCAAAACTTTCCATCACTTTTTTAGACTTTCCTGGAGAGGCGGGCAATGAGCAGGAGTGGAGCAGCTAGTTCTTGACTTTCCAGGCAGTGGGACTGATAGCAAGTTTGTGAGGACACTGCTTTGTGAGTTTCTCTCTAGTAGGCTTATCCAGAGGTAGCTGAAGGTGAGGATCAGCAGTAAGGAAAGCAGCTAGAACCCACATGGCTCCATGAGATTGGATCACCAGTGCTAATTTTTCTGAGAACATCTTTTCTGAAAAGTTTTGGTGGTCTTGTGTATTGTGAGATAAAAGTAACTTGGCTAGCAATTGTAGGCCACTCTGTTTCCAGGCTGCAATCTGCTTTCAATTTTGTCCACACTTCATTGATTTCCTGCAGTGTAGCTGTGCTTTGTGAGAAGGTGAAACTGATGTGGAGATCAGATACTGCAGAATGTAGGCCAGGCAAGCTGACATTAATCAATTCAAGAGATTGAGCCTGAATACATGTATCAATGATCAGACAAATGTTGACTGCAAGACGGTGTGTTGGAATCTTCTTACACAAGAGCAAATTGGTGTAAATGATCTTAGTGGCTGAAATCATGGGAGTATTGTACATACTTGTGGGCTTGTAGGAGCTGCTATTCAAAACTGTAAAGTTTTCCATACAAAAATGTAAACTCTTGACTTTGTCCAGGATATTATCTTGATATTCTTCCTTTAAGAACATAACCAAATGTATCTTCTCCACCTTAGCAAGTTGATAGGCAATTTTGATCTTTTCCATTATTTTTGGATGTGTTACCTCATTGACATGGAATAAGTAAGCAATTAACAGGTTGTCAACATCAATGTTGACACACTCAAATTTCTTAATTTTTTCTTTGCTGTTGAGAAGCTGGCACAAGTGAGACAGGTTGAAGTCTTCATCAAACATGGTGTGGATGATACTTTGCCAATAGGGTCGCACCATGCTAGCCATCATTTTAGAGTCATAACAGATAATAGCATTGATCTTGGGCCTATGCTTTGCATCAATGATAAAAGGGATTACATTGACAGAAAAAGTTAAATCCTTGGTGTTAAACATCCATCATAACTTATTTTTAGTTTCTTCTGATATGTTGTCTTGAACTAAATGAACTGCTTTCTGAGTAGCTATAAAATATGGATGCAGAATCTTGCCACCAACCTTAGACATCTTTGATTTATGTTCCTCAGCTTTTCAGGATCTAACACAAGATGAATCACAGGAGGAAGGACCAGGACTAGGAGGGGGTTTCAAGTCAACATGGGACGGGGTTATGTTAGAAAATTGGGCAAAAGGCACTCTACGCCCCTCAGAGTCATGCACAGAGAGTTGTCTCCATGCATAGTCATCCAAGGTCCACTCCTGCTCAGAGAGTTGTCTCCAAGCATAGTCACAGGGAGTTGTCTCCCCTCATAGTGGCAGCTGCTGCTACAGGTGTCTTATGCCAGGGGCTCTTGCTTTCATGATGTGCTTTCATCTACTAGTCTAGGTGTTCTTGATCAATTCGTCTTGTCTCATGGGTTGATTCATTGTCACACACTGCATCTGGCTGGTGGTTGATTCTCTATTCTTTTCATTTTTGCTAAACAAAGCTATAAGATTAAGGTCCCAATCTTGGGTGTTTAAGTGATCTAAATATCTCTGATCTCTAACTTTTCATTTAGGCAAAATGCAAGTAGCTATAGTGTTGCTACTACTACTGAGGTTACTATCATACTCGACCTGTGTAAGGTCGTCCTCCTCACATTTGGTGAGGTTATCATAATATTCAATCTCATTCACACCATCATCAAAGAGAGAAAACTCGTTATTGTTGTCAATGACTGCATTATGTATATCCTTAATAGTTTGTCTAAGTCACTGAAAATGGGCGACTTTACCATTGTTTAGTAAGTACTTGTGGTGATCTAACACCTTTGTTATATTGAAAGGTCCTTGCCAATTATTAGCAAGTTTTCATATTTGATTAGTATCAGTAACCTAATGAGGAAAGTAAGCAAATACAGAATCTCCTTGTTTATGCAGTTTGCCATACAGTTTCTTATCAAAGTTCTGCTTCTGGCAAATATCAGACTGGTTAGTATTCCAGCAGATAGAGAGGTGCACTTCCTGGAATTCTTTCAGCATTCAGTTCACAAATTTCTCCAAAGTATGTTCATTGTAATCTGGGAACATGATAGATAGCAGTGTGCTTGTTCCTGGCCAAACATAGCCTTAAAAGAGCTAACTTTAGTGGTAGAGTGAATGGCAGTATTATAAAAGAACTCTACTGCCTCTATTACTTGTCTCCAATTCCAACCAGCAGCTCAGACTAAAGCTACTCTTATTAGTTTCATGATGGTATGATTTAATCACTCAATGACACCATTCAATTGAGGATGGTACATGGTCGTGAAGTTGTGCACAATTTCGAGTTCTTTCATGAGGGTGGCCATCAGGTTATTCTCAAATTGAGGACCTTGGTCAGAAACCAGTCTTTCCATAGGTCTGAACTTGAAGATCCACTCCTTTACAACTTTTCCTCTAATGACTTCAGCTGTAATATTCTTGAGTGGGATGAGCATCACGTATTTTATGAAGTGGTCTATCAAGACCAGAAGATACTGAAAACCCTCTTCATCTCTTGAGAGTTTCTCTAAGTCCATATGGACTACTTTGTTTGTTCATTTGGCAACCCAACTGTGGAGCTCAACTCTCTGTTCTGGAAAGTGTCCAGCTCCTTGAAGCAGGCATGCTTCACACTTATTGATTACATCTTGAACAGTAGCTCTAATACTGATGGTGACATAGTGAGTGTTAAAGGTTTGCTCAGTTTGGATAATTCCAAGGTGACCACATTCATGAATCTTCTGGACAAGATCCCTTTTGAAGTATTCTGGAATTGCCAAATGGTTGTTCCAACCAGCCTCAGTGAGTTTCCAATTATAACATTGAAAGTATCTTTTGGCGACATTGCTTATGGCTCAATTAGTGTTCTTTACTTTATAGATAATTTTGGATAAGACTTTATTGTGTAACTGATGGGTAGCAATTTCTTTCTCTGAGATCTCCTCTTTTACCATAATGGGGAGGATTGCCTTTCTATTCTGGTTGGCATTAATGTCAGGAAGGAGCTTGTACTCACATGCTGGGATAAACCCAAAAGGAGTTTTCTCACCAGGCAGCTTCACAGGCCTCTTTCATAACTCAGCAGAGCAGTGAAATAATTGGCATTGAGATGTAATCGCCATATGGCGTAATAAACACGGTTTTCAGGATGTTGGCAGGCTTCATAGGTATCTGCTAATAGGCTTTACAAAGATCCAAGCACAAGAACAAACTGTACTTGCTGGCATCATATAGAAGATCCTCAATGCGAGGTAACAGATATGCATCCTTGATAGTAATGTTGTTTAATCATCAAAAGTCAACACAGAGGCAGTACTTCTCACCTTGGTGGATAAACACCATGGGTGCAGCATACAGACTGTTGCTATTCTGAATGATCCCGCTTTCAATGAGATCACTAAGGATCTGTTTGCTTTAGAGTTCTTGGTTTGAATAGCATGTTGTTCCCCAATGGCTTTTCCAACACTAATAGATCCATAATTAAATACATTGTGGTGCTGGCACAAAAGAGCAAATATCATGTCATGTTCTTGTGGGCTCAGGTGTCAATGAGTTTTCTCATTTACAACTGGGATCCAGACTGGATTGCTGGATTCACTCAAATCGTGAATCATGGTAAGAACAGGCAAGCAGGCAGCTGCTTTGAGTTTGAGTCAGACCAGCATTGTGATGATAGATAACTTGGTTGGATCCATTCAGATCAGGCATGCAGAACTGTTGAGCACAGTGACATAGGTTTTGCCACAAGAGACATTACAGAGGTCCAGAGAGAGATGTAGACCATGAAGGCATCTTCCCCTTTGTCCTGAGATCATGAGGTCCCCCTTGTAAGGAGAGTTTGTAGTGATGGCAACTCATTGCCAGTGCCAATGTTCCACAACAATAGTGTTGATTAAAGTTAATAAGATTTCTTGGTTACAAACAGCAATAAGCTCCTCCTGAGGCTCACTTTTGTGGATTGAGAGTGTGTTTGTTCCATAGTCTATCACACATGCATTCTTCTTGAGGAAATTGTTTCCCAGAATGACATAGTACTGCACAGCCTGATTGCAGGTATCAACCACAATAAGGTCTAATCAGAAGCATTCTTGATGGATATGCAACTCAAGGTTGTTGATTTGACACTTCAGTGAAATGGTGTTCCCCAAAGCATCCAACAAACAGGAGGTGGAAGGTAACAGATCTTCTCTATGTAAGCAAAGCTTGTTGCAACAGGTGTCACTTATGATGGAAGCAGATGCTCCTGTATCAATTGTAACATTAATCAGAAGTCCATTCACATCCGTGGGGATGATGTTGGTATGCAATAATGAGGTAATTACCAAGACATCATGCGCATAGTTTTTGGGAGGCAGCACTCCATCTAATTTAAATGACTGATGGACTTGACTGTGGTGTTAGGAGGACACACTTCAGCTGAAGGCTCATCAATGATAATAACATCTCTATCTGCAATCAGGCGGATTACTGCCCCACTCTGAGTACAAATGTGAGCTGATTGACGTCCATTATCTGTTTCCTTCTGCACTGTAGCAGAACTCAAAGGGGTTAATGTTTTGGAGGTAGTTTGACCTGTCTTTAGGTCACCAGCATCTTTCTTGATGCATGCCATGTTTTGTAACATATAGACAATACTTATTGCCTTCTTAATGATAGAATTCAAGTCATCCTCCTGATCACATTTTAGATTGAGGCAGCTCCTGATGGTAGAAGGTAATCCCTGACAAGTGTGAAATATGAAAAAAGATCATGTTGCAAATACTCTGGAATTAACTTGATGAAGCAAAAGAGTCTATTGACTTGAGTAATATAGGTCCTCACATTGTCTCCCTTCTTGAAGGAAAGATCACATAAAAGCGTATTGTACTGCTGTTTGATGTGAGGCACTTTTGTAACATCCTCTACCAGGCATTATCACTGTCTATCTACTGTTACTGTATAACATTAGTCGTGTTATTGCAGGTAAGGATTTACTTGTTGCATACTATTCCATCTGATGGTTGAGTCCCACTTCTCAGCTCAATCAACAATATTTATGTGTACCCTACTTTAGCTCAGTGCATACTAAAGGCACTGCACAACTCAACTTAAAATCTATTTTGTGAAAGTGTTATATCTATTTGCAACCTGACTTGTTACTAGTTGTTCATTAATTATTACATGTAGTCATTACCAAAAATATATTGGCTTGTTTAAATATATTTAGTTCAAACAACTTCCTAACCTACATTTATAGTTTACTACATGCATGGTCACTTTATTGGTTGATTATAGGTCATTAATTTGGATCTAAAATAATATTAATATAATTCCTAGGTTTCAGTCATCCAACCATTTGTTGTCAATTTATTATTTCAGTACATGTAGCAATGAAATGCTAGTTGGCTAATTGAGAGAAAACCCCTATACCTAACCTATGTGCACTTTCATGATCTGGTACAGAGACCATAGAATCATTCCCTGTGATGTATCCAGACCACTACTAAACACTGCTTGATTAGCTCAACATTGTATTAAATAATCAAACTGTTAATATGAAACAAAATAAGAATTCCAAGTAAAATTCTTTAACAACTCTTACAATGGTTTTCAATCTATTTATAGTAATTCCAAAAGAAGTACCTGTTGATTCAAATTTAAACTTCTGCCAAGATGGCAGCTGAAAATAATGAAAGCGTCATTTAGTCAAAAAGTATTTTTATCAACAGATACAAATATCTCTTTTCTGACACATATTGTTTCTTAGTTGCATAATACAAATAAATCTTAAATAATTCTAATTGATTTGATTACAATATTTTTTAATCATTTTTCTTCAACTTTAATCCCCTCTGCTCAATGTTTTGCAGCTTATTTGAGATTTTATGTGGATGATGCTACACTTTGTAGTGGTTTTCAAAGTGACCATCAAGTAACTGATAATTAGTTTTGACCTCTCTGTCCAGCATCATGTACTGATTGTACACAAGGCATTGAAGGTACATGTGAAATTGTGTCGCAGCTACATCTTGTGTAGTTTTATAATGCTTCATTGTAAGCTTGAAAAGAAAGAGCCATTCATTGAATGACTGTGAAATTTTGTCTATTTTTCCAGTAAATTTAGGCAACACTGAGTGCTGATTGAAAAGGTTAGCTGATTCATTTCCCACTGCTTCTGTGGGTAGAATCGACTGGGTAAAATGTGGTCCACAAGTTGTCTTAGGCCTAATAGGGTTACTCAGAGGAGAAATTGGAACAGTTGTAGTAGTTGGAGTAACTGTGACATTCACAAATGCTGAGGGCACAACTGTTACACTCATGGTATAAGAGCTCAGTGTAGCTACTGTAGTTAGTGTTGCAAATTGTGAAAGAGCAGACTGAGTGAAGGTAGGTTCTCCACTTGTAAAAGAAGTAATGGGGGTAACAAATGGTGGCATCACAGGGGACATTGTAGGTGTTGACAAAGCATGAGAGGGGTGAGCAGACATTGTCTGTGAGATAATCATTGAGAATCTTTCTGAGAGAGCATCCAGAGCCTTGTCCAAAAGAGTGTGAGTTACATACTCAGGTTCTTCTGATGAAATTGGTGGGGAACATGGGACTGATTCCTGAATTTGCATCTCTAAGGCTGAGATCAAGTTGAGCAAGCATCTCTCACATTGCCAAGCAGCAGTGGCTTGTTGTCTCATTTCAGCTTGCAAGGCGTCAAAAGGGGCTTTGCAGGAGCAGTGCTGTGAGATCTGTTCAGCAAGGGCTTCTCTGAGCTGTTGCACTTCAAGTGTCAGCAACTCAGAAGGAGGCGACAGTGGTGTATACAAAAGAAATGAGTTCAACAGGGCAGAAGGAGTGGGGGTCTCTTGCAAAAAAACTTCAGAGGGTGTAGATATACCAGAAACAGGTTTGGTGGGGGTAAGAGTAGGTAAAACAACAACAGAACTAAGTACAGTGGTGTGAGGGACAGTGTCCAAGCTGCCAGCACTCACAAAGGGGAAACCCTGAGTGGGAATCCCATTACAAGAAATAGACACATCCATATCCATAAGAACAAGAAAACAAGTAAAGTAAGGTAGAAGAACAAGAATAAGTAAATAAGTAAAAGTAAAGTAAGAGAAAAGGTTTCTAGTAACAATTCCAATAATGTAGGAGAAACATCCAACTGTGTAGGAGAAATAAAAACAACTTGACAGATGGTAGCAAGGAATGGGCACAACAATCCAAATTCTAGAATAACAAGACTATGCTAATATGGCACTAAGAACAGGCAAGAATAGAATCAATCCTATCATGTTTTTACATTTTAATAATTATAATCATTATCAATATTTTTAGTCTTTGTTTCATTCATCATTTCCTCTCATCTTGACCACACATGATAGTTTTGATGGATTATGTCACATTCCCCCTGTAGCGTAGCTAATTAAGGATGACCACTTGTTCCCCATGTACCATTTCTGCTGCCTTTCTGATTATCTCATTTGCTTCTTTCATCTCCCAGCTAGTTTTTTCATACAACTCTTCCTTAGTGATTTTTAACATGACGTCTTTTTCTGTAGTTAACATTTTTTTGTGTCTCAGAAACAACGGGTTCTTCAGAGATTTCACTATCATGCACATGCTGCATAGCTCATTCAATTTCTCATTGAATATTTCATAATGTTTCCTGTAGAGTTTCATTCCTTTTATTGCTATCATTAGCGTCATAATTGCGTCGATTCTACTTGTATGTGCCAGATCTGGGTGAATCATGGTGTTCAGATAGAAAAATTCATAAGTTGATCTTAACGATTTTGATATTGACGCCTCATCATAGAATGCACTTATATTTTCTAAAACCTCTTCTTCGCTAATGTTTTCTGGTTTGTTTTTCCCCAGTCTTACCATGGTAATTATTTCCACTCTCCGCATTACGTCGTAATCCCAATACTGTGAGCTCCAGAGTTCTCCCCATACAATGTCATTGATACCTGAAAACAATATTACTGTTTGTGTGGATCTTTTTTCAATTTCGTTGTGGACTTTCTTGATCTGCTTACATATTGGTTCTCCTTCCTTATACAAATCATATGGCATTACTTGTCCTTCTATGAAAATTCTCTCTTTGTTATCATTCTTTAATAGGAGTTCCTTCGACTTTTTGTAATGCTCATCATTAACAATCTTTTCTGCTGCTTGTCTATTGTTACGTACGTATTTTCTTCATGCCACATCGCTTTGACTGCTTTTTTATCTTTTAGTCGCCAAGTGGGTAGCAACATTGGTATGAAAATTGTTGGTGGTGCATACATTTCACAATTGTTGTCATCGTTTTTTCTTCTATGGCCTCATATGTACCTTGCATCTCTGCCATTGTAGTCATCCCAAATGTTGCAGGATAGTTGTTTTTGGATTTCTTGATGCTCTCCCAAAAAATGTCCGTTAATCCATTTCTCATCAAACTCTGCGCGATTTCAGGTTTTATTACTATCTTTGAGGTAATACACTCGATATCCACTGCAATTTGGTTTTGAGGTTCCAATAATTCATCAATTTCTTGTCTTGTAAATGCCTCAGTGCACAGTACTTTAATTAAAGATTTGGACTCACGTTCATAAACCTCGCCGAATATTCTCTGCACTATATTGTTTTTCCGTTCTCTTTGAACCGTAATTTCTACCAATAACCTCTCATCATCAGTATCAACCCATTAGAGCTCGCTGGGTTCTTGTTCACCCCATTTTTCTAAGTTAACTTTATCAATCACTCTTTGAGTGTTGGGGGTCAGAGCGATATCAGTAGATTGCAACAATTTTTCTTCCATTAGCATCTCCTCCTTGCTTTTGCTCACCATTTCGATGATTTCAATAGGACAATTTTTTCCTTCTTTTCACATTGTCTCAGATCACTTAATAATTTTGGTGTACGCACACTGGGGATAGTTCTTCAAATATTTTCTTATCTCTTTTGTAATCAACTCATGTACTCTCTTTTCTTTCACCGCTTTTATTGTTTGTAGCGTTTCTGCATGCTCCCTTCTTATTAGGTTGCGCATTGTGAGCCATGGTTGACATTTGAGTGCTCTCAGTTTTGTATTAGAAGTTGCACCCCACATGTACTTTTTGGTTTCATCTGTTAGTATCTCAACTTCACTTGGACATATACCTGTCTTGTTTGCGAGCTCTATTACACTAGGTCTTCTCAATGTGTGCTGTTGCATCAATAACCTCGTGAAGTGTTTTTCGAATCTCTGTTGTACTTTCTTTGTAGGGGATAGCGGTAATATCTCAACATTTTGCAGCAACCATTGTTTGATGTTTGTGGGGATTAATGCAACAGCTATTTCATATTTCTTCTGTCGAGCTATTTGTCGTCGCTCCTTCCTCATCATAGGCAGTACTATTTTGTCGTTGTATGTCAGTGCAATCGCTAGTACCCATATTGCTGTTCTCGCTCTAATTTCAAGTGCTTTGATCTCTTTGAACATTTGCGTCTTAAAATTTCTTTTGGCTTCCATTTCGTATGCCCGTCTAACTTCATATAATATAGCTTCAGTGCTTTTGTGGTATTTCTTTGTTGGCGATCTTATGTCAATCATCGGCCATTCTTCGTGGGTTGGTTTATCTGCTTTGATTTCTGACCATACTGTTGCTATTTTCTCTAGATGCTCGGGAGTTTGGTTTAGACTACACTTTAGGAATATGTTTCCAGTTTCCTCCAAGTTTTCGGTTATTCCTAACAACTCCATTGTCCGTGTTTGATAGTACATATCTATTGCTATTTTTGGTTCTACCATAATTCTTTCCGCCAGGGCCATTTCATTGATTTGGAGATCCATCTTTATAAGCTCCGATATTTTAAGTGTTCCACTATTCAACGTAAATAGGTTATCCAGTTTAATCTCCATTTCCTTTATACATTTTGGCAGATCCTCTTCTTTCTGTGTAACAACTATTATTACTCTCATTTTATTTTTCTTGGCTATTTTTAGAGTTTCTTCTATATTAGACTGAAGCCTCTTCGATGCTATTTTGGTATCTTTTACAAAATATACTATTGTGAGATGCTTTTTGTCCAAGTTTACTTGTTTGCATTCAGATATAATCCTTTCTCTGTTCTTTGTTAGCTTCTGCACGTCATTCATAGTAAACTGTTCATCAAACGTAATGTGGACTGTGCTTTTAAAATACGGTCTATTGAATTGCTCTTTCATGTCTCCTGTGTATGCTATTATCATGTTGCATGTGGGATGGTTCTTCTTGTCAATCACTATTGGAATTGCATAGCTTTTGTTCTCTTTAGTGGACGTGCTGCTTTTTATCAATCTCTTGATTTCTGGTGACAAATTATCATATGAGTTGTATCTCATTTTTCTATTTGCTATAAAGTAGGGGTGAATTCATTCTTTCCCTATTTTTGTTAGGCGACTTTCTCTTTCTTCTGATCTCAATGATTTTGTTGTAGTTGGCGTTTGCTGGTATGAAAATATTCCTGAGCTCATTGTTGTGGGGAGTGAACTCGTTGACGGTATTTGCGATGTATCCATATCTGAGTCATCACTTATCAGATGAGTTTCCCAACTTTCCATAGCTACTGATGGTGTTTCCTCACTGCCCTTTAATTGGCTTTGAGTACTTGTTGATGCTATTTCCTCTTTGCCCTTTAATTGGCATTGAGTATCTTGTTGATGGCCCTCATTTACCCGCCTGCCCATTATTTGACATTTGGTAGAGGGTGATTTCTCCTTTATCATCTCCATCCTCATACCCTTTATTCAGTAATCAGATTGAGGAGACCTCCTTCTTATTCTTCTTCTTTTGTTTGTCAGTGTCATATGCTCCGTCATCATACCCTTTAATTGGTAATCGGACTGCGGAGCTCTTCTTCTCACTCTTCGTCTCTTGTTACTAGGCGGTGAATTCTCCATTGTCATGCCCTTTAATTGGCAATCGGATTGCAGAGACCTAGTTTTACTGGTGGAGCTCGTCGATGTTTCCTCTGTCCTCACGTCCTTTATTTGACAATCAGATTGCAGGGTTCTCTTCCTTCTCACTCTTCTTGATTTCATCAGTGATCATTGTTGTGTCTGTTTCATGTTTCCTAAATTCAGTTACTAAATTAATATCCCATATCTCGGGGTCATATTTTGTTTTATTTCTCACTGCCCTCTGGGGCATTATTCTTCTTTCGAGTTCTGGTTCCCCTTTCTCGGGTCTATATTCATCCTGGAATTCTTCTTCATGCACACTGTCCAAATCGTCCATTTCAGCATATGTGCCATCATCAACCTGTATAATTTTAAATTCTGCATTTTTATCAAGAGTCACTTGTTCTATATTTACTGTTGCTCATTTTAAATTTTGAAAATGTAATATTCTTCCATCATTCAATTTATAGTTATTATTGGGTAGTGTTTGTGTGATTGTGAATGGCCCTGACCACTGTGTTTTAAGTTTTCTTACTTGATTCACGTCTTGTGTTCTCATTAAAGTGTATGCGTAAACCTTATCCCCTACCCTGTGTGGTTCGCCATATATCCTCTTGTTGAAATTCCTTTTTTGCCTTATTGCTGATTTCTTTGTGTTGTGACACATGGCTTCGTGGATTCCAGTTATTTGATCTTTAATCTTTCTTATGTAATCGTTATCTGGCTTTTCAGAGTATGTGTGATATTGCATTGATATCAGCATTGCCGCTTCTCTACCATACATAGCCTTATATGGCGTCATCCCCATTGTTGAGTGTACCAATGTGTTATAGAAATATTCGACTATTTCCAATATTTCTCTCCAATCTCTGCCTCCAATTCTTGAAGTTAATACTCTTATTAGTTTAATCATCATTCTATTTAATCTTTCCACTGCCCCATTTGCTTGTGGCTGATATGCTTTCAGTTATTCTGTTAGTATTTCCATCAATTTAGTCATCTCTTCAAATATTTTACTGTCAAACTGTACGCCCCTATCCGATATTATTGTTTGCATTGGTCCGAACTTTAGAATCCACTCTTTCATGATCTTGTCCGCTACTACTTTTGCCATTGTTGAATCTAATGGTATCATTTGAGTGTATTTCGTAAAATTATCGACTAAGACCAATATATACTGATAACCCTCGTCATCTTGAGATAATTTCTCTAGATCTACATGGACAATTTCGTTGGGTGCTGTTGCCATAATTTTTTCAAGCGGCACAGTCTGTACCAGAAAATGGCTCTTGTTATTTATAAGACATGTATTGCATTTATTAATGACATCTTCTACCATCCTTCTAATACTCGTTGTTATGAACCAG
>CABFPE010000177.1:628580-643122 GCA_900660155.1 Hofstenia miamia | reverse complement strand
CAACCTGGATGCTTAAGCAGCTTATTATAAGGCCTTACATGTAATAACCCTACATATATAGAAATAAGTAATAGCCCTTGATACATGGAAACAATCAATGCCGCCTGCATAAAATTATGGAAATGAGTTGGCCAGAGGTCTACCATAGGAAACAATGAGCAACTTGCTGTGACTATTAAATAAGCTATATGTAATAGAATATAAAGATACAATCTAAATAACCATCTAAATGTAAATACTATTAAATCACCAATCATCATGTAACTTAATAAATAACTGAAGTTCATCAATGAGAGAGTTAACATGTAAAACATAATAGCTGCAATCATAATAACAAGCAAGCAATGACAAGTAGGAAAGCTATAACGATAAAAAACTCCTACACCTATCCGTAACCTAAGAGCACACAAGGTAACTACAGCTGTTGCCCTCCCCGCTGTGGAATAGCTATTAGGAGGCTGCTCCAGCATACCTTTAACTGGATGTGGGAACCACCATACAATTACCCTAGCTCGTAAACATTTAGCTTTCCATCAGAATATAAAATAACCTGACAAGAGAAAATAAATCCAACGTAGATTTGCTCATCATTAATTACATCACTTCAAGTATATTTATAGCACTTGGTAATAAACAACTAAATACTCGACTAGTACCTGTTAATTGTTCTTGTTTACAGTTTTTCCCTCGTTTAATATTTCTGCTATGATTACGCAACGTCAGCGTTAATTTGGCTATGCTGTTTGACCATCTAACATTTTGTCAAATACTGTTGAGCATAATTTTAAATCTAATTGCACAAAATGTTTTACAAAAGGAAATAATCAATCCTATCATGTTTTTACATTTTAATAATTATAATCATTATCAATATTTTTAGTCTTTGTTTCATTCATCCTTTCCTCTCATCTTGACCACACATGATAGTTTTGATGGATTATGTCACATTAATTGTAAACACATGGTTATTATTATTTGATTAAGTGTAAAAATTATAAAAAGCAGTATTTGATATTAATTTGTTTGGCAGTATTTTGATAAAAATCAAAGGATGATATTGTGCACACTAATTAATGCTGACATGCATAATTAACAGCAGACAAAGAAAAACCAGGAAACTATTAAACTGTCAACAACAACTAATATCAGGTACTAGCCGATTATGTGATTGTTTACAACTATTCAATATAAAAATGCAGTGATTGATATTATTTGTGATGAACGAATTTTACTGGGTTTACTTCTTTATATTGTCAAGTTATTTAATAGTTAAATGGAAAGCTAAACATTCAAGCACTAGAGTAATCCTACGGTGGTCCCCAAATACAATTAACGGAATTCTGGAACAGCCTGCACAGTATAGCCTTTGAAGATTGTGGTGCAGTTCGTAGCCTAGATTTCTCAGTGTGTCCTAGTAGTTTGATATACTTATTAAAATAAGATTGTATTACATTGATCTTAAAAAGAATAAAATGATTAATTTCTTATTATGATTACTAATAGATAACACTTTTATAGATCTGATATGACTACCATTGCTTTGTACGTTTTTGTACAATTTATTTACTTATTGCTAAATTAGTGGACTGTCAGCCGACTTACAAAACAGTTTTATTGCAGACAGCATTGATTGTTTACATGTATGAAAGGTTAACATGTACTATTATATCTGTAGGGTTATTATATGTAATGCAAAATAACAAGCAAAAGCATTGAGGTTGCACTTAGGCGTATTATTAAAGGATATGCTAACAAGCTGGAACAATTTTAGCTACCCTTTAACTAATATGGGAAATATGAGATGGTTTAGAAAAGCATAATTTAATTAAAGTAAATTAAAAAAAAGTGTAATCCAAACTTACATTACATCAAAGTTTGCATAGGATCAAGGGGACAAATAATTAATTGATCAAAAAAAACTGCACTTAAAAATGTACAAATCTATTTAAAAGAAATTGATATAAATTTATAGCAACAAATCATGATGTTACTGTTATGTAACTCTAATTTTTGAGTGTCAAAATAAGCAAAAGAATAAAATCAAAATAGGGGCCCTGAGTGACTCTACCTTCCCCCCATTGTACAGTTAAGTATGAGCTGGACTGTGGGACTTGACAATAGCTTCTGCATTTCTTCCACCATCTCAACTGCTAAAATATCATCCCAGGAGGAGACTTCAGCATATCTGGGTGCTGGGCAAATAGCTAGTTCATGTGTGCACTTTCTGACTAAGTGCTCTCAGGTGTTCTGGTTGAGTTATGGATCACATGTAAGGAAAATCAACTAAATCCAAACAGCTTCATGTGACTGAATTGGTGGTACAAATTTCTCAGCAAACAATCTCTCAGCATAGTTCTGCCAGTCTTGGGATGTGTCAGAAATGCACAGCTCCATAAGGAGTCTCTTGACTGACTGAGAATACTGTGAGGTTGGGCTACAGATGTTGATGGTGGGCCAAACAGACTCAAAGCTTTTATCTGCCTTAAGGTTTGTCCATATCTCATTGATTTTGGCAAGTGTTGCAGCACATTGGGAAAAGGCAAAGCTGATATGGAGATTGGTGACTAGAGTGAGGCTGGGCCAGTTAACATTTATCAACTCAAGGGTCTGAGAATGTATGGCTGCATTGATGATAAGCCTTGTATCAACTGCAAGGCAGTGACTTGGGATCTTTTTGCATAGTAGATCTGTGTAAATCAATTTTGTGATCAAAAAATGTTAGACTGGTACATACTGGTAAGGTGATAGTAATTGCTATACAAGATAGTAAAGTTCTCCATCCAAGTGGAGATTTTCAACCTGCTCAGGTATGTCATCTTGGTATTCTTCCTTTAAAAACATTAAAGGCAGATATTCTCAACTTTAGCAAGCCAGTACACAATTTTGATCTTTTCCATGACCTTTGGCTGGGTAACCTCACCAATGTGGAAAAAGTAAATGATGGGCATGGGATTGTCAGTTTGCACAGAGAAGTGATGGCTGAGGATGATAAAGCAGAATTTCTTCAAACTTTCCACCAATGCTAGCATCTCAGACTTTGTGGTGCTGTAGTTCTGTTCAGTGTTCCTAAGCTTTTGACTAAAATACTGGATCTGGCATTCTATGCCATTAATAACTTGACTGAGGACTCTGCTAATCGTGATGGAGCTGGCATCACAGTCAATGATGAATTCTTTCAAATAGTGTGGTGTAGTAAGGCTGGAAATTTTCCGGAGTTCTGACTTGATGGCATTGAGCTCCTCTTGCTCCACCCATGTCCACTTAAATTACACTGCACCATAGTAGATTAGAAAAACATTTGGTTTTATTTGCCAGCTCTGATATAAAGACGCCATAGTAGTTCAGAAAACTCATAGGGTGTTGAACATCCTTACAAGACTGCAGAGTTTCAATCTTTTCTAGATGGTCTTTAGTGTTGTTTTTAATAGAGATATGACCTAGTTCAATAACTCTTCCAAGAAAGTTGATGTGTGGTGCAGAAGAGAACACATTAATGCAGAGGCCGGATTTGTACAGAATACTGAGGGTTCTGCCAAGCCTTTCTAAATGTTTGGGAAAGGTATTACCAGCAACAAGGATATCATCCATGTAGGCAGTGATGCCATGCTCTAATATGTTGGCACCATTCCTAAGCACATGGGTGATGTAGCATTGGAAGGTCACAGGGGCATTGCAGAGCCCAAAAGCCATATATTTACACTCAAAGAGGCCATACAGAGTGAAGAAGGCAGTCTTCAGAATGTTGGCGGGCTTCATGGGCACATGCCAATATGCCTTACATAAATTGAGGCAAGTGAACAGTTTGTATTGACTGTAGTCATATAAAAGATCTTCAATATGTGGAAGTGGATATGCGTCCTTTACCATGACATCATTTAACTTCCAAAAGTCCACACAGAGGCAGTACTTATCACCCTGCTTAATGAAAATGGTAGGCACTGTATAAGGCCTATTGCTGCTCTAGATTATGCCACTTTCTATAAGATCACTTAAGATTCTTTCATACTTTTCCCAGAGGTTTTCTTGCACTCTCCTGACTGGAAGGTGAATGGGGCAATCATGCTTGGTTACAATTGCATGCTGTTTGCTGTCAGCCTGACCAATGCTGATCAAGCCATAATTAAAAACTTTGTGGTGTTGTTGAAGCAAACAAGAGAGTGATTCACGTTCTTGAGGACTGAGGTGGGGGTGTGTCCTCTCACTGACAGGAGGAATCTGGATGGTATCACTCAGTTCCACTAAATCGTGTAATACCATTAGAATGGGCAGACAAGCAGAAGCTTTTAACTCTAGACAGACTGGTGTTGCAACACTCATTAACTTGGAAGGGTCTATCCTGACCAGCAAAGTAGAGCTATTTAAAACAGTGAGGTATGTTTTGCCATTCCAGATGTGACAAAGATCTGGAGAGATGTTAACTCCAATAAAACACTTCCCTTTGTATCCAGAAACCATGACATCACCTGTATAATCAGAGTCTGTCATTACTGCACATGTCACCAGTGTTGAGGCTCAACAATTACTAACTCTGCAAATTTTAGCAAGATGTCCTGCTCAGGAACAGTGGTAAGTTCCTGGCTGTGCTCACTTTCATGATTGGAAATCATCTTACTTCCATAGTCAATAATGACAGAGTTCTGTTCAAGAAAATCTTTGCCTAGGATTGAATCATACAGTAGTGGCTGGTTGCAAGTATCTATAATGATCAAATCTACACTACAGAAAATAATTCCTTCCAAATATGTAGTTCCATATTCAGTACTCAACTCTTTAGAGACAGTGAAGTCCCAGAAGCATCCAACAGGAATGTGGTGGATGGAAGCAAGTCATCCCTTGATAAACATAATTTAGAGCAACAAGTGTTGCTGATGAATGAAGCTGAGGCCCAGGTGTCAATAGTAACATTAACCAAAGATCCATTTATATCCACAGGGATAATGTTAGTATGCAGTAGTGAGGTAATAACCAAAACATATTGTGCATATTTTATAGGATGCAGTACTCCAACTAGTTTGATGGATCAACAGAACTGACAGGCAAATCAGGAGAACACTCTTCAGACTACGGCTCATCAATAACAAAGCCCTCACCATCAGCTCAATCTCTGTCTTCAGCTTGGGAGCAGTAGTGCTCAATGAAGTAAGAGGTTTCTGAGTCAAGGAACCTGTCTCCAGCATCTTTTTTGATATGGGTGGTATTATGAAGCATGTAAATGATACTGATAGCTTTGCAAATAATCAGATTGAGGTCATCCTTGGGATCACACTTTAATTCAAGGCAACTAAGAATATTGCATGGAAAGCCCTAACAGATGTATGAGAAAAGATCATGCTTTGAGTATTCAGGTGTTAGTTTACTTAAGTGAAACAACCTTTCCAATTGTGTGATGTAAGTACAGACGTCATCACCTTTCTTAAACAAGAGATCACAAAGTAGTGTCTTGTAATGATGTTTGATATGAGGCACCTTGTAGTGGTCCTCAAAATAACTGCTTAGAAGTTGATAGTTTGTTTTGACATCTTGATCAAGCATAATATATTGGTTATATGTGAGACCTTGTAAGTAAGTTGGAAATTGTGCAACAGCAGCATCTTGAGTGGCTTTGTACTGCCTCATTGTTAACTCAAAAAGGAAGAACCACTGTGAGATTTCATTGATCTTGCCTGTATGCTTAGGTCAATTAAACAAATTGGTGGTTTTGTTTCCAACAGCAGTTGTGTGCAAGATTGATTTAGTAAAACCTGGCCCAATTGTGGTCAAAATTGAAATGGTGGGAGCAACACAAGTGTTGACTGGAGCAGGAGGCAAAATGGTCACACTCAGAACATATAGAACTGGGGTGGCTACAGTGGCCAAAGTAGAAACATGAGTGATAGCAGATTGTCAAAAGATGGGACCTCCAGTTGTAAATCAAGTGGCTGGAGTAACAAATTTTCGCGTCAATGAAGTAGTAGTAGATAGAACAGGGGCAATTGGAAGGTGTGCCATAATCATTTGTGAAACTTGATCAGAAAGGCATTCAGAGAAAGCATCCAAAGCTCCTTGTAGGACATCTCAAGTTACACATTTAGAATGTTTAGAGGAGGGCACAGAACAAGGAGTGTCTTGTGGCACCAGGAAGGCAGGCAGTGGCATTCCCAGATTATCAATCTGAATTGTCAATGCACTGATGGAGTCAAGTAGGCACTTCTCTCTCTGCCAGGATTTGGTAGCTTGCTGTTGTAACTCAGCCTGTAATGAGTCAATGCATTGTTCACAAGCAAGACATTGATCAGTTTTTTGTGCATGCTGCTTAACCTTGTTTAATTGAGGCTTGGGGGATGGTGTTGACACAGGGTAGAGGCAAAAAGGAGACAAAAAGTCACAGGCAGTGACTGGGTAACACAAGTAGGAGAAGATAAATCAACTAACAAATTAATTCCAATGGTGTGAGGGGCAATGTCTGGGTTGCCAGTGCTCATACAGAGGAAACCTTGAGTCCCATTACAAGAAAAACTATTGAAATCCATCAAGAAAAATATAAGAAAAATACAGAAAAACAATTCCAACCATTTGAGAGAAAACTCCAACTGAGTTAAGAGAAACAAATACTAGTTCCAGTAAGCAGCACAGTGTAGGGTGTGGTAATAAATCCAAATTCTATTAGAATGAGAGAACAACAAAGTAACAACCAAAACAAGTAAAAATAATTTCAGCTTAGTGACAGCTTCAGAGCACAGAATTGCAGTGTAAAAATAACATAAGAGGTAAAGTTATGCATCTGTTGGTAATAAGGTTGATTCATGGACAGGGGAAACAACTATCCCAGCTGGCTCAAACCAAATAGAAAGAACAAAACCAAATCCAGTAAGAAAACAAGTAACAGTTCTGTACCATGTCACAATCACCAGGTGAAAACAGATGACCACTTTGGTATGTACACAAGCTTCGTGACCAGAGTACATCTCCAGACATCAATTCACCCGCACACTTCAACATAATGGAGTAGAGAGTTCTACTGACACTCCAATTCGCTCAGAATCACGTCAGGGTCACCATGTAGAATTGTGGGTGAGCTCTGGCTACTCCAGCAGTACTGAGAAACTCAAAGGTTAAATCAAAGGTTGGAGAGGCTACCATTGTAGAGAGTGACCCACATTCTAGCAAAATAAAAGCATTGGTGGTTCACTGTTTCACTTAAAGAAATAACAGACTATCCATAGAGAACAGACTTCCAGCAGTGACCAATTCACATGGCCTCATGCTGGAGCCATAACCATGAAGCCATCCTTATTTGCTAGTTGTGTGACTCAAGTATTAATTTCTATCTCAAATAAACAATTTATCTCAGAGTTCTATTATCTCAGCTCATGTAAAGAAAATAATAAAACAAAAGGCACATAATTACTGTGCATTCATGTTTGCTAGCAGCATATTATATTTGCAGTGTGTTATTATTAAGTGCATGTACAAAATGAAGTGCTTGAATTAAAAGCTCTTATTCCCTACACTTACATGTAGCCATAACCTAAAGTGACCACGATTTGGACTGTAACAGTTGAGGAGCTATTTGTTGCCCCAGACCCAAATTGTTGCAGGATCTTAATTAATTATCAAACTAAAATCCATGACAATCCTAAAAGGGGTTAGCATATAAATAAATTAGATAAGATCAAACAGGATTGGAATAAGATGAATTATATTGTGCACTTGCTACAAGTTCATCAAGTATTTATTACAATTTTCATAAATTATTACCTGCTATATGTTTACAACTTGCACATGAGTTCCCTTGCAAAATAAATAAGCAATAACATGTAGGATAGGATTGAGGGGACAAATAATAAATTTATCAAAAAAACTGCACTTAAAAATGTACAAATCTATTTAAAAGAAATTGATATAAATTTATAGCAACAAATCATGATGTTACTGTTATGTAACTCTAATTTTTGAGTGTCAAAATAATCAAAAAAATAAAATCAAAATAGGGGCCCCAAGTGACTCTACAATATCCAGTGCCCTCCATCATAGTATCTTGCACCTGTATAATTTTTTTGTATCCAGCACTTTGTAAATATTTCAAAATTTTGTATCCAAAGTCTGTATATATATATATTTTATATATATATATATATATATATGTATATTTCTACATTTGATATGCTTTAAGAATTACATGAATTTAGTGGTAGTAATCTTGAAAGTATTCAGTCCAGGTTGCATATTCATACTCAATTTTGTTAGTAGCAATAGAATTTCTAAATGTCTTCCAAAGTGAAGAATTTCAGGTGATTCAACTACTTTTCTTTGCTTTCTAATGTATGAATGACTTTCATAATATTATTGCACAGTGTAGTTCATATACAGCAAAGATGTCAGATTTCTAGCAATTCAAGAAATGCAATGCTAGAAAAAGTATACATTATTGTATGAGTTAAGACTGGAACACTTAAGATTCTCAGAAATAAATTGTTGTAAGTAATTCAAAAGAAAATTTTGTTGCATCCCCAATGAAATCTGGCTGTAGTAATAAAAAAGACAGTTTCTTCTAATGTTATGACTACATATATGATTAAGACATTTGTAGGGCTAATCAATGCTGAAACCATTATAAATGAGCTAATTATTAATGATGAGAGGTCAGAAAGAGCCTGCTAGGCTCAGGTCTGACAACTTGAACAAGCAAGAGACTGATACAGGTCATCAAACCTTAGATCACATTATCCAAAAAAGATATTCTAATTAATTTATTTGCAAAGTTTTGCTGTGCACCTTAATGTGTGTTGAAACAAAGTTGTATCAGTTACATCTGACAATTAGTTTTTCTGAATTCAAGGCCATTTTGCTATTCATTTCAATGACAGTAAAAGTTTACTAGCAGTAGTTTGCTGCAATATATTTTCCTTTCACACAATCACTTTTTCATTAAAATCTAGATGATTTTACCTTAAATTCCCTTTTATGTGAACTATTGTTAATTGTGGTTTCATAAACCTCAGAATCCATTTGATGCTACAACAATGTGTGTGTCAATATTGTAGCATAACTGCACTTATATTGTTCTTAATGTCAACATTAGTATTATGAACTCAGTTAATTACAATGCTCAATTTAAAATTAGATAAATTTAGTTTTTGTAAACAGTGCAATTCTAGTTTCAAATATTTCTGCAAATTGCAGAACCTGTTTTCTATTTACTCATATTGGCGATGACATGCTATTGTTTATTTTACCAATTTTTGTTCATATAAATATGCATGATTATATTTATTTGTGGATTACATTTTATCTTTTGACTTTACTTTATATAAATTATGATTTTCTAAGCTGTCTCAACTTATTTAAAGGGTACCTAGAAGTGGTGCAGCTGAGTTAGCATATCCTTTAACATAGGGTTTGGTGTACAAATAGGGCTTTTGCTGTTATGTGTTTCATTCATTCATTAAAATTGGTATTATTGCTACCACCTAAATTGCATGAGTTGTAATTATTAAATATAAGTTCAATAGTTGAGTTTAATTATCTTTGCTCTTATTTTTACTAAAATAACTTAAATGAATAGCTCTGTTTAATCTCATGTTTGTAGTTCTTCAATATTTAGTGCATAGTGTATCTCATTTGCAATGCTCATTAAGAGCTGCTCTTAGTTCTGATTACATTTCACACAATTTTTACATTAAGTAAATTCAAATGTTTTTTTTTAATAAATAATTAAGACTAGTTAAAATTGGTAATTATTCCTTTCATATCAAATGAATTGATATTTTTATTAAGTTTTGATTATTTGTGTTTTGATTCTTAACAAGCTGGAATGCTTTAAAGTAATGCATTTACTACTTATAATTACTTTGACATCATCTCTGAGAGCATTGTAAATAATTTATTATTTCATTCAGCTTAGCATTTTCCTAGCAATAAAGTATCTCATTTGTATAGAAACAAAACTAATCTAATGCTTTTGGGTACAAAGCAAAAGCAAAATAAATTAGTTATGCCTGGACATAAATTTGAATGTGCAACACTAGACTTGGTGATGACATAAAATTGATCCAGTGATTAATAGTAAATCACATCCACACTTGTATTCTGAACAAATTGAACAACTTACCACTATACTAAAACAACATGCATCAGTGTTAGACTTCAATAGTATCATAATGGGCGAAATCATCAGAGAGGAGCATGCCATTGAGAAAACCCACTATAAACCAATTTGCCAAACAGTACATCCAGTACCTGAGCACCTAAAACAAGAATACTAAAAAATTATTACAGAACTATTAAACAATGGAATTATACAACCATCAAAGAGTCCTTATGCATCAGCTGCAGTCTTTTTTAAAGAAAATGATAAATACTGCCTTTGCATTGACTTCAGAAAACTAAAAAACATAACAAAAAGAAATGCTTACTTACTACCTTGTATTGATGAAATACTCTATATTGCTTGCCAAAATTCTTTCTTCACAACACTAAATCTTTGTAAAGCCTATTAGCAGATTCCCATCCATTAATCAGACATAGAAAAAACAGCATATGGGTTATTCAAATGGCTCTACATGGTCTTTGGGCTGTGCAATACCCCAGTCACTTTTCAGCAATATGTCACTAAACTATTGCAAACCAATAATAATCAACAACATTTTAGTCACATCATAAACAATATAGAATACCTAACAAATTTCAATTTTGCTATTGTACACAGAAATGGTAAACAACACACAAATGCTGATCTAATGACAGCTCTTTCACAGTACCACCATAATGATACAAACAAACTTACAATAAGTTACCTTTTCTATTTATTTCTAAATCTGTGTATGACAATCTCCCAGTCAACAACACAGATGGACAAGGTCACCTAATACTAACTGTTTATCATAAAGAATAAATAACAGAAGAAGAAATAATAAAGCATCAACACAATGATATCCAATTGTTACAAATCATAAACAAAATTAAACAACCAAATTTACAACTAAATAAAACATTGTCTAAATATTTTAAATCATACACTTGGGAACTTAACACAAATGGTCTTCTCTTTATAGTTGATAAACTCCACAATCACATATCACTACTACTATAAAAGAGAGTTAACATGTAAAATCCATGAATGTGGATACATTAAAGTAATTCAAACTGAGCATACATTAAATACACAATTCATCTGTATCAGACTCTGCTCCATTGTTCACAACCTCATCAACAAATGCAAAACATGTGTCATTACTAACACTGCTTACTTCCCACAACAATGTAGTGAACTGCAAAAAATTACATCAACTTCACTGAATGAAATTGTCCATATTGACATAGAGCAACTTTCAAAAGATGATGGGAGCTACCAATATATCCTCATCATTCTTGACAACTTCACTAAATATGTTCACATCATTCCCATCATTGATCAAACAGCACAAACAATAGCATCAACATTGTTACATAACTGGATACTACAATTTGTCCAAATGTCTAAACTTGTAACCAATGGTGGCACATGGTTCAAAAGTTTGCTCACAAAGGAACTGTTGCACCAGTTAGAGATACTGCATGGACACACCACACCATATCATTAGCAAAGCAATGGCACCGTGGAATGATTAAATAAAACATTAATAAAACTTATTTGCCCAGCAACAACTCACACTTGGTGGAAAAAACTGAACACTGATAATTCCATACATCAAATATTTTTATAACATTTCCATACATAGAACAACAGGTATTACACCCTTTAAAGCAACATTTGGCCATCAAGCAACTACACAATTAAGCATGCTATATAAAAATTATAATACCACAATGAATAACAACTACATTAAACAATTACAAAACATACACAAAACTATTTGAATGTTTAACAAAAAAAGCACTGCTCACTAAATTTGAAACTACAATAAACTACTTTACACCCATACAAACCTCCAATAGCAAACAAACAAAAAAATTAGCTACCCATTGGTCTGGTCAACATAAAATTGTGAAAGTTTTAGAGCAAAATAATTAAATTCTTGATAATGGAAAAACATGCAATTTCCAATCAAATAATGAGAACTACACCTCCCTTGATATGCCTGAGCTAGACAACATTCCTTAGACAAAATTTGATAGTTCAGTGACACATCCTAAGGTTGTCATAAAATAACTACATACCATGCCTCTCCAGAGGGTGTGCTCTATTAACCCAAACAATCCTGAGAATTAAGATCTCAATTTAAATACTTTTCTTAGCTTGCCAGATAAAGAAGAGAACCTTTTACCTGACATCCAGCAGTAACAGTGCACCACCAGAGCAGTCATCTAACTGCAGATGTAGAGTGTGGCACACACACAATAATAGGAGTCCACATTCACATCTGGCAGACAATTTGGATGTTTATGGAAACTAAGATCCTATTATTTGAGCAATAACCCAATTATAACAAATTGCTTTTCACATTGATTTGTTGAATCCATCCTCCTCTCCATGATACAACTTGGAGAGCAGAATGAATTTAAGTGGTCATTCAACCTTGAATTCCTATTGTGGCCCAACTTGGATTGTCAAATCACTGAGGGGTCCCTTTCAGACACTGAACATACTACCAGAATGACTTGTCTTTCTAACAATCACAATGAGTTGGTGTTACAAACAGTGGTTTTACCAAAATCCACACTCACACTCCCCCTCTCATCATCATCATCATCATCCAGTTGCTGTTCTAAATCATGATCTCAAGAATGTTATGACAAACATCACTCACATATCTCTGTTGTTGGCCAGGAAACTTTGCATCCCTAGTTTTTGACTCCAAGAAGCATGTTATATTCTTGGAGACCCATATGGAAATCAGCAAACAATTGGAAACATCACAACATTGTGTCAGTTCATAGATGATGCCACTTCTAATTGATATGCATTGTAGAATCACAGGGTGTGTCCACCAGCTCAAGTTGCACTGGGTAACACATAGTGTAGACTGAAGGTTGCAAAGATTTACCATTGCCAAGAGTGACCCATATTCCAACAAAACAAATGAGCATTGGTAGTTTGCCAATTTCACTATAGAAAAAACCAAAACCATTCCTCAAGAAGCCATTCCAGATAGTGACCAATTCACACAGCATCACACCAAAGCCAAATCATGAAAAACCATCCTTACTCACCAAGGTGCTAATTGTGTGTCTCTAGTATTGATTTCTATCTCAATAAACAAATTTAGCTGAGTGTTCTTCTTATCTCAGCTCATTTAATAAGATATAATCACATGTAATTGCCATGTATTCTCATTCACCAATGGCATATTATATTTGCATTGTGTTGTTCTTAAGTGCATGTATGAACTGATTAATGTTAACAGATTTTATTCCCTATATGTATACTTAGCCCTAAAGTGACCACAATATGGGCTACCATCTGTCCAGGAGTGAGTTATTGCCCCAGGCACAGTGGAGTTCCTCCCACATTATTGCCACATCTTACAAATGCATTCTTATTAAATCAATACCATAGCTAAAAAGGTTAAAGATACTAAATAAAATAAAAAGCAAACAGTATCCAGTGAGACAAAATATATTTGACATTTGCTACAATGATTTCCCTACTTTTATACAAGAAAAGGTAAATATTTACTGTTTTACAAAATTCACTTCAATTCCCTTGCAATTCAAATGAGCAATTACACATTCAACTTGCCATTGAGGGAACAATTAATAACTACTTCAAAACTTAAGTTCAAAAACACTAAAAATCATTAAAATAACTGAATTAAATCAAGAATTAGCACTGAATTAATAGAAGGAGAGTGCCATTTAATAAATGAAATCAAAAATAAGGGCCCCCAGTGACTCTACACCATGTACCACAGTAAACACTCTAATATACTATCCTCACTCTATGTATGAAAATCTAAATTGCTCATACTTTTAGAGTATGGTACACATTTGCTTTGATAATGAATTTGATCTTGCTAATTTACATAAACTATTTACTTACAAAGACAATTTAGTTCTACAAACTCAAATTAACTTATCACTGGAGAATATTCTAATATGACATAATCTATCAAGACTATCATGATTGGTCAGGATGAGAGGAAAAGAATGAAGAAACAAAGACTAAAATTATTATTGATTATAATGATTAATTGTAAATCATGATAGGATTGATTATTCAGTTTGTAAAATGTTTTGTGCAGTTAATACTTAAAATTATACTCGACGGTATTTGACAAAACAAAAGATGGTCAAACAGCATAGTCAAATTAAAGCTGACGTTGCGTAAAATTAACAGAAATATTAAAGCGAGGGAAAACTGTCAACAAGAAAGAATAGCAGGTACTTGTCGAGTGTTTAATTGTTTATCAAAAAGTGCTATAAATATAATGCATTGGATGTAATAATTGATGAGCAAATCTACTTTGGATTAGTTTTCTATTGTCAGGTCATTTTGTATATTTAAATGGAAAGCTAAACGTATACAAGCTAGGGTAATTGTATGGTGGTCTCCCACCTCCAGTTTACGTTGTACTCTAAGGTTACGAATAGGTATAGGAGTTTTTGCCGTTATAGCTTTCCT